>BQNB010033285.1:0-13747 GCA_026074375.1 Tanacetum coccineum
TTTTTTAACTATTTTTGAATTTTTTATGAATTTTTAAAGAAAAATGAATTACTAAAAATACACTTTTTCTAAAAATTAAAACTAAAATTCTATTTTTATTTTTCAAAAATACTAGAATGAAAAAGAAAATTATTACAAAAAGAATTAGATTTTTCCAACTATTTTTCTATTTTCTATGAATTTCCTAAGAAAAAGAAATTACTAAAAACCTATTTTAACTCCTAGAAAATACAAATTTTATTGGAAAAATAAAGAAAAATTGTTTTTAACTACTTAAAATGTGTAGAAAACTAAAAGAATAAAAATGCCTAATTTTTATATAGCAATTGAACTCTAGTTTTGCTAATTAAAAACTAAACCCTAATTTTATTAAATTAAAATTAAAAATATTAAAACTATTTTATTATACTAAAAAGACAGGGTAGAAAGTGCAACAAATGAAAGTAAAGGGTAGGCGGGATAACTATCAAAATTTTACACTTTAGTTAAAACAGACAACCTCTAACTATCTAAAAAGTACCAAACAGACCCTACGATTTAGCTTATTTTTGGCTTATCTAAAAAATGAAAATAAGCAAAAACTTAAAACTACAAAGTTAAACTTGAGCTTATACACTACAACTTTAATAAAAGCACTATGAACTTTTATCAACTGAATAAGCTAGAAACTTAGCTTTTAAAACTGTGTTACAGTAACTATGGATTTGCTTTGAAAATCTAATTTTTCTAAACTCTAGCTTATTTCTTGCTTATTACTTAATGAAAATTAAAACCAAAAGAAGCTAAATGAAGCTTAAGATGTGTACTAGGGATTTCTAAAAAGAAATAAGCTAAGAGTTAACAAGATTAATGAGAAATTTGCTATTAAAAAGTGCAAGGTTCAGCTTATTAACTGGAATTAAGCAATTGCTAATAAGCTAACTAGCTTAAAACTAAATCCTAGAAACTGAACTTTTGCAAATAAGCTATTCTATGATTAAAGAATGAATCTAGATAAAAGGATTTTGAAATGAACAACTAGAAATCAGAATTCCAAAAGTAATAAGCAAGAAATCTAAGTAACTGCTAATATCACTTTTGCAAGAACAATTAGGACTAGTTTAAAGCTTGGAAATGAAATTTAAGAGATTATCTATATTAAGCTACTGGAATACTACTAAAATTCTTAATACTAAGCTCTATCTTCCTAATTACAAATGCTAGAAAACCGCTTAAAGAATGATGAGACTCAGCAGTATTAACTAAGTTAATACTGCCTAGTCTGATGTACTTGACAAAAACCTAAATGCAGGCTAATTCCTAAGTTGAGAACTCTTAATTTACTACCTATATGGTATCTTAAACCTGCATTAAACAAGTGTGACAATTAAAATGGTGTGTGGGTCTCTTAAATCTAAAAACCACTTAACACCTTAAAGTGCCCTGGTGCTGGCTATTACTTTTTGAGCTCTAAATCTTTTAAAAAATGACAAATGACTCTTGAAATCACTTTCTAAAAACATGTCCTTTATATGAGTAAACTAAACTAAAGATGAATAGATTTGGGGACTAATTGGAAATTGGAATTTTAAAGTCAAGTAGTGGTAAATCCAAACACTCCTTACAATACTTGATCATTTTTCTCACAGGCCTTTTGAAATCTATTTTTAAACTAACTATCTGAAATCCTTATATCTACTCTATCTAAAACTAGTCCAATTGAGCTAATTCAGCACTAAAATTCCTAGCTTATTAAGATAAATGAATTAAGCTGAATGTATGCTTAAATCAAAAACATGAATTTAAACATTTGAGTTGTAGTCTCTGAACTCTAGCCACTCTTGTTGAGTGAGTGGCTTTAAATCTCAATATCCTAATGGCTCCTAGCCTCTAGACCAAAAGCTTAAGCTCATTAAGCTAAAATTAGCTTATTACTCCTTATTGCTTCCAAACTCAATCTAATTGCATTCAAATGAAAAAAATTTAAACAATAAGAGACAAATACAGTATTTAAAAAGATTTTAACAAATTTTGAACAACTTTAGAACAAAAGAAAATAGAATAAGCTAAGTTTAGCTTATTACAAGCTTATTGACTAAAACTGACTTATTACATGAAAACTTGAACACAAACACGATTCAATTAGTTTTATTGCTTTTAAAGAAAGGATACAAGATACGAAACACAAAGTACAATTGATTTGAAAGATTTAAAAAACTTAATTCGACAAAATGAACAGTACATGTAAGCTTAAAAGAGAAAATTACAAAGAAAAATTGAACTCTCTAACATACAACACTTTAACTCTGAATGTTAAGCTTCTATTTATAGGAAGAAAATGAAAAGAGAATGAGAACTTCAATCCTTCACAGCCGTTGGATCTTTTTCATTTGAATCTTAAGCCGTTGATTGTAATTGGTGATGTGTTCGAACCAATTGGATGTTGCCACGTGTGCAAAATGATGTGGATGTGGTAAATACGAGGTGGGGTAAGTGTGAAGAAGCAGGAAAATGATTTGGAGAAGTTGGGTTTGTTTCGGGTTTTGGCGGGAAAAGAAGTTAGAGGGTTGTTAGAGGAAAGTATAACCCGCGTTTTGTATTTGAAAGTTTAGTCTAATTGCACAAACAGTCCTTATGTTTCTTTCTTCCAAATGTAGTGTAAAATTAGTTTGAGAGTTTACACTTCTGGCCCTTGTAGTTGCTATCTCCTTTTTCCTCTTAATAAACCAACTTTCTAACTTTGACATCTTTGGTCCTTGGACTTTCAAAACATCCAAATGAACCCTTGAACTTTTGAAAACTTGTCATTATTGATCCTTTGACTTCAATTGGGTCTTCATTGACTTTCTTCTCTTGTTGTCGGGCTGATCCAGCTTTGATATCTTTCCTCAAATCTCTCTCTTGTACTTGTCTCTTCATTTCTTGTTGTTTTTTGCTCGTTTTTGCTCTTTTTGACTTTGATATCCTTTCCTGCACATTATGACACAAAAGCACACATATTTCCATCTTTTGGCATATTTTTGGCTTTTATTGGCGAAATCCTGGGTATTTAATATATACAATTTAACACTTATCACTTCTGATATGTAATTTTTTTTACTACATATTTGTCTGGAGGGTTTAGCAACATTTTTCTTTCTTTTCTCTACTTCCTATTACATGTAGTTGTTTTATAAGTTACTAGAATGCCAAGTTCGCGGTATTTTAGCTCCTTCCATAGACCGGAGCTTGTAGGCGCCCGTGCCATATGTTTCAATGACTTCGTATGGTCTTTCCCACTTTGGTTCGAGTTTGCCTGTGTTTTCCACCTTTGACAGTTCATTTTTCCGAAGGACAAACTCTCCTACCTTGAATTGTTTGTGATGAACTCGTTGATTATAATACTTTTCCACTTGTTGCTTTCGTCTTGCTTCCCTAATTGCTGATGACATCAAATAACGTCATTTTTATAGCATCATTTATCCCATGTATTTAACCCATTTTATATAATTATTACTTAATCATTTATAATTAAGAATTGCAGTAATTATGGAGTAGTTGGTGAATATTAGCAAAAGGCGTGCATTCTGGAGCTTAAATGAAGATATTTTGAAGATTACTATTCTGAAGACCAATACGCCGTATCCATCAAGGAAGATACGGCGTATCCGTGCCTGCACTCACCAAAAGACCACAAAGGAAAGAAGATCAATACGCCGTATCCAGAGAAGTCAATATGCCGTATTCAAGATATAGTATGTGAATATTCTGGAAGATATCAAACGTGATCCCTACTCCAAGAAACCCCCCAATACGCCGTATCCAATCCATTAGATACGCCGTATCGAACCGACTTCCAGACCCTATAAATACAAAACTCAAAAACGAGTTTTAGGTGTGCTAAATCATATTCTCGATACCTAAACCACAAAAGTCAATTTTCAAAGGAGAAAAAGAGCAGAAAAGGTCTTGCAACGCATTCCAATCCATAGAAGACAACGTGTAATTTCTTATACTTTTGTAATCGTTCAGTTTTTAGTATCATTCGTTAACTCGGTTAGTTTACCTTGGCTAAAACAATTACTCTTGTATTAATTATGATGTTTGAAGGCTAACACCCTTCGGGTATTAGCCATTAGTATGAAGATTTGGATGTTTGGTATTGTTTATCTTGATTTCTTGATTTATCGTTGAATGCTTGTTTATGTTTATCAATTTATACTTGTTTACGTGCTTTTGTATGCGACCTATCATTCAACTGGATCTAGTGATACGGACCAAGTAATCTAGAGTCCGAGATAGCTCTCCATATAGTGATTTATACATCTAGAATCATAGGATCACAAGTATTGTCCTTCTAAATCTGTGTCTAGGATATGCTTCGGGCTTAACTAGTTAATTGGATATTGCCAATGGTTTATTGAACGTGTTGACTAGAAGGTGAACCTAGATAATTCAACAAATAACGTACTGATTCCATTGGATAGTTGGACAAGTGGACTACTAGTGTATAAATTGCCATTAAGCAGTAAGTGGGTAAAGTCTCTATGAGCTAGGGTTTAACAAGATCACCATTGCTTTAATCCCTAAGATAGATTATAATCAGCAAATAAGGATGCTTTATGCGGATGCTTTAATTGTGACAGAATTAATGTGTCTAGGTCTTAGGAAGAAGTCCCGCCTAAGTCTTAAGAATGATATGCCACCTCGAGAGAAGAAATCATTGCACTAAATAAACAAACCAACGTTCTAATCGGATTAATAATGGTTAATACAGTTTTCTTATATAAGGCTCGACCGCTCTTTTATCTTCTGTTAATTAGCTTGCGTGGGTTAAAGTGTCTTGAATTGATTGTAGTCACCGACCAACCTGTGCCAGTCTCTCAGGCTGAAACCCCCTTTTACCTGTTAGAATTAGGATTAGAACTAACATAGGATTAGCATAGGTTTGACTTAGATTAGATAAACCAAAATATAAATAAATTGAGAGATTTAACCTCTCTTCAAGTGTTCGACACCCTACTTACCACGAATCTACCACCGACCGGGTACACTGCCCGTTAAAGTGTTGTTTTTGGTTAAGTCGGCAAAATATAAGTTTAAAACTTAAACTATCATAAATAAACACCACACAACGACACATCAATTTCCGCTATCTCCCTTCATTCTTCTAATAGGTTTAGGTTTAGCCTGAGTGCTTCCTCATTCTCTTTATCGGATCCTTAGATTGTTCGTCTTGTGGGGATGCCTATCTCTGCGGGTATAACTGCTTCGGTACCATATGCCAGGCTAAATGGTGTTTCTCCGTTACTTGTCTTGGGCGTTGTCTTGTAGGCCCATAACACGTTTGGTAATTCTTCCACCCATGCTCCTCCTTCCTGGTGTAGCCTTGTTTTGATTCCCTGCATTATGCTTCAATTAGACCGTTCCACAGCTCCATTTGCTTCGGGATGATATACCTATGTGGAGACAAGTTTTATTCCTATTCCTTCTACCCAAGATTTGAATGGGTCATTGATCAACTGGGTTTCGTTGTTTGTTATGATGGTAGCTGGTACTCCGAACCTGCATACAATGTTATCAAAGGCAAAAAAATTGACCTGTTTTCCCGTTATGCTGGTTACTGGCTTGGCTTCTAACCACTTGGTGAAATAATCAACGGCTACTATCAAGTACTTGATTCTGCCCGGAGCTTCGGGAAGAGGTCCAACAATGTCCATTCCCCACTTTCTAAAGGGCCAAGCTAAAGTAACGGAGATCATGTCATTTTTTGGCAGCTTTGGTATGGTCGCGTATACCTGACATGAGTCGCATCTTGATATTTCGTTGTTGGCGTCCCGATGCATACTTGGTCATAAATATCCGGTGTTCATAGCCTTATGGATTGCCCTTCTTGGCCCGTCATGCATTCCACATGATCCCATGTGTATTTCTCTGATTACGTACTTGGCCTGCTGCAGACCTATGCATCGGAGCAGTGGCCCTAAGTAAGACTTCCGATACAAGACTCCCTCCACTATGGTGTAGTTACGTGCCTTTTCTTGAATTGTTCGTGCTTCGGTGGCATCTTCCGGTAGGATTCCTTTCTCGATATACTCTTGGATTGGCGTCATCCAAGTTCTTGTTGCTTCTTTAATTATTGCATTGACTTCGTTCGTATCCACCGATCGCTCGTTGAGTTCTTCTATCAGTACCCTTTTTGTTAGTTCTTCACATTGCATCGTTGCGAGTTTACTTAAAGCGTCGGCCTTTCTATTTTCTTCCCTTGGTAAGTGACTTATCTGAAAGTCACTGAAGTTTCGAATCATCTCCAAGGCTTTCTCCTTGTATTTCTTTGTCTTTTCACCTTTTGCCTCGTACGATCCTTCCACCTGGTTTGCTACCAATTTCGAATCCACAAATGCATGCATTTTTTTACCTTCATTTTTGTTGCTATTCTTAAACCTTCTAACAGTGCTTCATATTCCGCATCATTGTTTGAGTTGGCGAAGTTTAATCGAAGATCATAGGAGTATTCTGCTCCCTTCGGATCTATCAGGATGAGACCATCCCCGGATCCGTGATCGTAGATGCTCCATCGGTATATAGCTTCCATATGTCTGTTTCGGCCTTAAGGTTTGCAGGTGCTTGGGTTTTTGTGGCCTCTTGCTCTTCCGGACCCTCTCCTTCTGTCAAGGCATCGTCTTGCCAGTCTGTTTTCGCATGTGCAGGGCTGTCTTCTGCCATTGTGTCTGCTAGAAAATCGACGAGTACTTGTCCCTTTATCGTGCTTCTTGGCGTGTACTTGATTCCATTCTACTCCCCATTTAGCCAATCTTCCCGTAACCTCCCGATTGTTCAATATCTGACTTACTGGCTTGTCTGTAATAACCCTGATTGTATGGCCTTAGAAGTACCCCCTTAACTGTCTAGCAACATGTACTAGTGCCAGGGCTAACTTTTCCATCAGTGGGTAGTTAATTTCAGCACCTTGCAGCGTTCTGCTTACGTAGTGGATTGGGGTTTGCCTTTCACTTCTTTTTACTAGTAGAACGGCGCTAACTGCTTTGTTGGCCGCTGATAGATAGACCATGAGTTCTTCATCCTTCTTGGGAGCTGTTAATGTTGGTAGCTTCGCTATTAGTTTCTTCATTGCCTGGAATGCTTCTTCGGCCTCTGTCGTCCAGTGGAAATCTTTCTTGTTTGCACATTTTTTGAGGGTATCTAGGCACGGCAGGGCTCTTTCTGCTGCCTTAGAGAGGAATCTGTTTAAGTCGGCGAGTTTACCACTTAGCCGTTGCATTTGCTTCAGGTTGCTTGGTGAGGGCATGCTCATTACAGCCTTTGTTTTTTTCCGGATTTGCTTTGATTCCTTCGGAGGTCACTATATATCCTAAAATTTTACCTTCCTTCATTTCGAAGGAGCATTTTTTGGGATTTAACTTCAGGTTTACCTTTTGAGTGTCAATAATGTCTATTCGACGTCTTTTATCATTTCCAGCTCTGTTTTGCTTTTGATGACCATGTCGTCTACATATGCTTCCAAATTTCTTCCCATTTGTCCTTCAAAGATAGTATCGACTAGCCTTTGATACGTTGCTCTGGCATTTTTTAATCTGAAGGGCATTTTCGTGTAGCAAAAGACTCCTTCATCGGTATGGAATGTTGTCTTCTCTTCATCTTTCTTGGCCATTTGTATCTGATGGTATCCTTTGTAGGCATCCAAGAAGCATTTATATTTGAATCCCATAAGAGATTTGATCTTCCAGTCAATTTCTGGCAAAGGATATAGGTCTTTTGGGCAGGCTTTGTTCAAATATTTGAAGTCAATGCACATCCTCCAGCTGTTGTCCGGCTTCTTAACTAGGACAGGATGGGCCACCCATGTAGGGTACCGTACCTTTCTAACTATTCCAACCTTGAGCCATTCTGCTACTTCATCTTTTACTACTTTTCCTCTGTCCGGAGCTATGATCCGTTTCCTTGGCACTCTTGGTTCTATGTGAGGGTATGTCCTGAGTTTGTGCTCCGCAACGAAGCGAGGAATTTTGGTCATGTCCGCTGGAGTCCAAGCGAAAGCATCGGCATGTTTACGCAATATCTTTATCAGTTCAGACCTGCACTCAGTGGTTAGGTTTCCTCCGATTGTGATGGTTTGGTGTGGGTGATCGTCATGAATTATCACCTTCTCTGGAGGTTTACCTTCGGGCAAATTCTCAAGGAGTTCGTCCTTTTCCTTACCTTATTCATTCCCTTGTGTATCTTTCTCGGATGGGACGGGTGATGGTTGTATGAATTCGTCGGATTCCCTTGTTTTGTCCGTCTGCCCTCGACTTCCTTCCTTACCCTTGATGGTTGTTCCTTTGGGTTCAGGCGCTTGCGTTAGGGGGGAACGGTCCTCCCTTCTAGGGCCGGTCCTTGCGCTTCTTCCATCCTCTGGTATTCTTGAAGGGTTTCTCTCTTGGTTGTCATTGTTGTAATCCCATTGGCAGTGGGGAACTTTATCATCGAGTGGATGGTGGAAGCCACGACTCCTAAACTTCTCAGACCGGTTCGTCCTAGTATGACGTTGTAGGGGGAGTAGCTTTTAACGACTGCAAATTCCATTGTAACGGTCCAAAGTTTTCCTAGTTCTCCCATAGTCACATTGAGGTCGATAGTCCCTATCGGGCAGCTGACTTCGCCAGTGAATCCCACTAGTGGTGTTCTGGGTTCTTTAAGTTTTGCCTTCGTTTCGGTCCCTAAGTTTCGAAAACAGTGTTCATACATAACCTCGGAGGAGCTTCCTCCGTCTATGTAGATCCTACGGACCTAGAATCCTTCGATTAGTGCTTCTAATATGATTGGAGAATCGACTAGTTGGCACCCCGGCATGGAAGGAAAAGATATCTCATTGTTGGTCCACTGTTCTGATTGTTCGTGGGGTCTTTTCTTATTTGTTTTTCCTCTAACCATTCCGATGATGGTTCTGCGCCGAACCCATTTTGTCTGTCCAGGTTCTTTGGCGTCTCTGTTTTTGCATTTGCCTTTACAGTTGGTGACATGCTTCTGCTTGCCGGAGCCTCTCTTTTGGCGTTGTGCCATTTGTTGGGCGACCGATGCTAGTGTTTGCTCCGGCATGGACGATGGATAGGGTTTCCTCTTGGACTCTGACCTTTCATTTGGTTTTATATTCAATGTCCTTGACGTGTTTCCTGTCTGACCAACGAAGGCCGAAGTAGGGTGCTCATTATCGAATGGAAAGGGTACAACAGACCCTTTTTGTGGCTTCGTTTCCCCGTTTTCCAGTATTATCCTCTTGACCCCTTTCTCCGGTCACTGCGAGTCAGCCATGTTTTTCGTTTTTTTGTCAAACTCAGGTAGATTGGGATGCCGAGTCCCACGGAAGGCGCCAAATGTTGAGGTAAATTTACGTGGACCGCTTGAGTTTGGTAAAAATGACCTCAGCCTTGATAAATATCTGGATCAGCTTGGTTCCTTCAGACCTTAATCCTCCTTCTCCCAGCTGAGAATAAGAAAGAGCACCGTTAGCTCGCCCCGGGGTGTGAATTCGGGACCAACTTCGGCGTAAGAATAAGTACGGTGATATGAGATGAATGCGAAGAATAGAAAGTATAGTCCGGGGTAGGTGTTGTGTGTATCGTCCTGGGGAAATGAGCTCTCCCTGTATACTATTATTTGGGATTCGCTACAACACATAACCGTGGGGCTCTCTCTTGGTACGATTTGTCAGCTACGTGTCATTCCAAGGACGGTGGTCTTTCACAAGGACTGTACCTTTGTCGGATTTTCCTTTGATACCGTTGCATTTGGACGGAGCTAATAACTCCGAACCTGATCTGTCCTTCGACATACCAGCTTCTCCGGAGTTCTGATGGTTACTCCGGACCTGACATGTCCTTCGACAAGTCAGCATCTCCGGAGCGTTTGTTTAGTTTAGCCCGTGCTAGTTTGGCAGGAGTACCTAAGCTATGTTTCTCCTCCGAATGTTCCGGGGAGACTATACCTCATCACATCTTTTAGAAGTATGTATATAGAGTTTAAGTCATCAATAACACGATCATTTGGTTGAGATCTCTAATTAGCTGATACCACTTCCGTTAGCCATCACCGGTCTATCATTAAATCTTAGCTTCTTTATTAGTTTCCAATGCTTCTTTATTAGTTTCCAATGCTTCTTGCGAAGTTGAGACAAGGACAAGGGGCTATCCAAGAATCCTCCTAAAACAAGGTTGAGTCACCATTGAAAACTTTATTTATGAACGAATGACCAAAAGCCAATCTCATGTCGTCAATAGCTAAAGAATGACTTACGCTTTCTTAATGAGTGTTAAGTGTTGACAATACACACATTTGTACTGTAAACACATCTGTATGTACGTACAACATCTTTTTCGAAAAACAATATATTTTTTAAATTAAAATTAGTAAGATGCTACGAATTACAACGATAACATATCAGATTGTCCATAACGATTATTAACATACTACATTGACCCTCACCATCTACAACGGCCCTTGAAACTCGCACCAACTACAACCTCTCACCAAGACGACCAACAAAAATTACAATGGCCATAAACACAACAATACAGACCTTAAAACAGCAACTACTCTAAACAACTAAAATGATTCTAGATTTACAACAAATACTTAAGAAGTTGGTAAGGTGTAAGCTAGAGTAGAACTAGGTGACATGGCTTTTTTTATCTTGCATTGGGTATAAATGAACCCAATCACTATATATCAGAGGTTAATTACAATAGTTGGGCCAAGCTCGACTGTGAGTTAATGGTTTGTTAGTATTCTAGGGTTTCCTATGTAATTTGTATCATATATACTTGCTCAATAAACATTATACCTTATGGGTTTTTCACTATTTAACACTATATACATTTTTAGATAGGTTTGAAAAAAACTATATGTATTATGACATCAGATAACAATATCATAACCGGTAAAACAAATTGAGCAATAATGACAAGTGAGAAATGGGTAAGAATCCACCTGAAATAAAACAACTATAGTGCCAAAAGTCATATCAGAATAGCATTTTTTCACACAAGAAAAATATGTTAGAAGAAAAACAGATACTTATGTCATGTCAATATTTAATCCCAAAAAAATATATGTTTGATATAGTTTTACACAATTAATTACATCAAACGCTTATAACTCAAAAAAAAAATTACATCATCAAGTGGGTAATAGCTTACTACAGTATTAAGCTTTTGTAAGTTAGTAAAGCTATATGCATATATATATATATATATATATATATATATATATAATATATTCATAATACCTTGATGAAGACAAACTAAGCACAAGATGGGAAGAGGAAAAGTCGAGCTTAAAAGAATCGAGAACCCGACAAACAGGCAAGTCACCTTCTCTAAGAGACGAGACGGCTTGCTCAAGAAAGCAATTGAACTCTCCATTCTTTGTGATGCTGAGGTTGCTCTTCTTGTCTTCTCTCCTTCGGGAAAAGCTTATCACTTCTCTAGCCATGAGTATGTACTTACTCTTTCTCTCGTATCTCTCTATCTCTAAATATATATATATCTGTGTGTGTGTGTGTGTGTATAGATGAATCTATAACATGGTTTAGGATATGTATCTGCTTACATAAAAACGTTCCTTTGGTAACGCCAATTAAAGATAAAAGAGTTTTTAAAATGATATCGCATACAAGAATTATAATAGTTTTCAGTATTAGTGCATACCATACATGCTTAGAATACTAGATCAAGTAATGTGCGTGTACATATAAATCAAAAAAGTTGATTGAAGATATGTTGCAGCATGGATAGGACCATCAGGAGGTACAAAATCGAAAAGGGTCTGGATAAAGTGAGCAACCACGGAGTTAGAACCACTGAGGTATCATAACCTTTGTACATGAACTTTAATAAAATTATATATCATGTTCATATATCTTGGCGCAAAATGATTAGAATTTTATTAGCTAGCTTTTATATAAAATGTTGTTTTCTGAGAAAAGAAACTGATGTAGGTGTGGAAGAATGAATTGGACGAGATGAAGAAAACAATCGAGACACTGGAAACAAAACACAGGCACGTATTGATTGATTAATAACTAAGTATGCTTATGAAGCTAACTAGCTTAAATAATTTTCAATATTTTCTTCTTTTTAAGGCATTTGTCTGGAGAAGATATTTCGACTTTAGGGATGAAAGAACTGAAGCAGCTTGAACGCCAATTGAGGACTGGAGTTGATCGTGTACGCTCTAAAAAGGTATGTCTATTCCAAATAAAAGATCTTGCTAACTAGCTAAGAGCTATAAATAGTTATCCTAATCATTAGTACGCAAAGTTCTATCTTCAAATCCTAATAAAGATTTGATAAATGATTTTGAACAGTGGCGCCTGTTATCGGAGCACATAAGTTCATTGAAGCGAAATGTGAGTCTTTAATCTTTTAATCAATTTCGTATGTACATACACATGTATAATTCACGCGTACATGTGCATACAGTATGTACATTTTTAGTGCTAAAAATTACAGTTTACACGTGGCTTTGTATATTTAGAGTGATTTTTCTTTATAGTTTAAAAATTGAATAAAGTGATCGACACTCTTTGTTTTGTGCTTGTGTATGTGCAGCATAAAACTCTGCAAGAAGAAAACAACAGTCTTCACAAAAAAGTGAGCATTTTCTAAGAAATTTGATGCATGCTAACTTGCCAGTGTTTTTATTTGTTTATATCATATGAACTTTCATTGAAATGTTTTAATTGTTTGTGATACAATTTGAGATCAAGCTGCATGAGCTGCTGAGCGAGGCTGATGACAACTCAGGGTTGGATTCATCATCTGATCATGTTTTTCAAAGGTAAATTAATTAACTTAAAAACAAGGTTATTATTTGCCACATAATATTCTAAGATGATGAGTTTGCACTTGGATCCTGACTAATGAAAATGGATATGGATTAGAATCGCATATTTTTATATATCAATTGTTTATTTCTTGGAAAATTGCAGGTTTATTCCAGATGGGCAGCCTCATTCACCTATCAACATGAACCAGCCTGGTTTTGATATTATATGATGCATTTTGGTTATTTATCAATATCACATGTTTGATAATATTTTACCATCATATCCTTTTCCTTTTTATCACCAGTAGGAAATTATATATGAAAACGAAATATAATGTTTGGTTGCTGTAAATTCGTATTATATATAGTTCCTAAGTTCTGATATGTAATCAAAATGGTTATGCTTATAAAGGTATTGCGATGTATAGTAAATATTTTTTGGTTTTAGAAGAATTTGTAATCTTTGTTCTAGTAAGGGTTGTTCACCCATCTTTATGCTCTGAAGCACGGAAACGCCTGTTGGGCTGCCGTACCCGTTTGGAAACGCCGTGGGTACGGATACGCCTCCGATACGCCCCCGAAACGTTTCCCTAATATTGGAAACGTTTCCTATGCCGTTTCCTAGACGTTTCTTATCCGTTTCTGGAATTCCAAGCAAGGCCGGCCCTGGGGGTGGGCAGAGTAGGCGACGGCCCAGGGCATCAAACGAACAGGGGGCATCAAATTTGTTGATGTTGTGATCGATTTCATGTTAAGAAAATGGTATTGTGATGATAAAACGAACGGGTGACGAGGTGAGCTAGTTTTAGTAAACTTTTTTGCTAGAAAGAAAATGACGCAGTCGCCGGAAATGGGAAGAGACGTCGGGAGTGGATAAGGAAGATAAAGATATATATATTTCTTTTTTATTATTGGTCAGATGTAAAGTTACAAAAATCTACTGTACTATTTTGTTGGTCACGTG
>BQNB010033285.1:17416-52460 GCA_026074375.1 Tanacetum coccineum
CGTGCCTCTGATCTTACCGACCGGTGGGACTTAGAGGTCCCTTTCTTCTTTGAGACATTCTTTCGATGCTTCCGAGCAGTTCGAGGCCTCCCTCGACTCCTTGACCTGGAGGACCCATCAGAAGAGTATCCTCCTACTTCTTCTGCTGAGGGACTCATTTGAGAGTTCTCTGACCCCGCTTCACCTGACTCTTCGTTGAAGAGCTTGCGATGGGTTACGTTCTCTTGACCCCGGTTGTCAAGCTCTTTGACCATGGTTCTCAGTACATTAATGTTTTCCTTCATAAATGTTAGAGAGAGGCCTCCTTGAGCTTGTCCGGCGGGAGCAGAGGTTCCTCTTGGGGGAGTCCTCCCAGTCCTAAGTGCCCCGGTGTTCAAGTTTTCACCCTCTTCCAGCTAAGGACCCTTCGTACAACCATCCATTACTTAGAAATTGGTAGATTGGTATTTTGGGTCCCACGGATGGCGCCAATGTTCGAGCAAATCTTCATAACTGCTCTTCAGCCCTGATCCTTAGGAGATCCTGCAGCTACTCCTTCGTCTCTTAGGCTAAAATAATAAAGAACACCGTTAGCTCACCCCGGGTTTTGAATCCGAGGCCAAGCTCCGACGTGAGAGTAAGTATATGCTTGGTATAAGTTTAAGTGAGAGAAACTAGAGAGAGAGTCGAGAGAAGTGTCTATGTAGAACTTAACCTCTTCATGTGTGTGAATAGTTCTTTATATACTACATGAGATTAGCTCCAAGACACAAGTGTTGTGGAAGCTAAGTTGTCTTCTAGAGGCAGCACGTCAGTCGCTAGCATGTATCAGACTTTGTCTTGTATGTCCAAGTTGTCTTCAAGGGGCAGCGTGTAAGTCGCTGGCATGTATCATACTTTGTCCTCGGGGTCAAAGTTGTCTTCATGCTCTAAGTACTTGTTGTGGACCAGATGTCTGTGATATTCGTACATCGTACGTCAGTCGTCAGTGTACTAGCTCCGATGGAGACAGTACTGCTCCTTGCCTCTTGAGGAGACTAGCTACTCCTGACTGGCTGACCCTTGCCTCCTAAGGGGACTAGCTATTGAACTACCTCCGGAGGAGCTACTACTCCTTAGTTATTACCTCTGAACCTAAGGTGACCTTCGTCACCCCAACTATTCCAGAGGACCGTTCTAACATGGAGTAGTTTACCTTAGGAAAATTAGGAGTTAATAGTGATTGCCTCCCCCTAAGCATCCGGGGGAGACCATACCTCATCAGAAATGTTGACAACCTTTAAAGTCTACACTAAATGTTTGTAACAACTTTCACACATTCAAGTGGCATGTTTGAAACTATATTTAATTTGGTCATGTAACCACTAATTCTTACAATTATGGAGACTAATTATGGAAGATATTAATTGGCCATTAATCGTTCTATGATTCTCATATGTTCTTTATATATTTCTTTAGCGTTTTATTAACGATTTTTCTTTCGTGATTTCTAACTATTTCTAATATATTAATATGAGTTTCTTTATTCAGCTGCGGCCTGAAACTGCTTTTGCTCGTCAGAATCTGAAGTTTGTAGGGAATGTTAAAAATGATATGTAATGTAATTTTGTAATGTAATTTTCTAAAGCGGCATTTATATTTGTGTTCATTAGTTGTGTAGATGGGCCGGTGATAACTTTATATAGATTATTTTAACTTTCTTGTGTAAAGAGTATAAATTTATAATTTGTTACAGGAATTACACTTTTCTATACTAAATATAAAGCATTTATTCATATTTCTTTAAATTTCAACTTTGTTGAAAAAAGTATATTAGCCATTTCTTGAAATTTTAACATTTTTGAAAATAGTATTTTAGGAAATGCTGAAATATAAAATTTATATATATTTGGAATGATTAAAAAAGGTATATCTATACTCCTTATAGAGGAGATTTGCCTAATTATTGAAAAGTTGAAACTTGACAAACCTATTTTAAGCAACGTTGAATATTGAATACGTGGAAACTATTTTTGTATACTCATTTAATGCGTGGAAACTGTTTTAGGGAAACTACAAATTGCTTCAACTGAGATATCATTTAACTACAGATAAAGGGTTTAAGAAAAAACTTTTGGTCAATTAATAAAACATAAATAATATATGGCAAATGAGAAGACTTAAAACTAAAAACCTAAATTATATATGATCAATTAATAACTCATTAATGAAACGTAAATTAAAACCTAAAACTTGAAATTTAAAGATTAAAAAATCTTAAAACTTAAATTTATATATGGAAATGCATAAATTTGAGTTCGTGTTTTATTATTTGACTTAAAAAAATTGATTTGAACTTTATTTAAGGTAATTAATTAAATAATCAAAGCTTATGAAAGAAGATATATAAATTTCGAACATTTTGGTTAAAACATCAATTCCGATCTTAAATGAAAGGTTATTTTTTGTTCAACCGGTTCGTTCACTAGGTTAACCAGGTCTTTCACAAACGTTGAAAAAATTAAAAAATGAAAGGTCTTTAATAATTTCGGTAGGAAAAAGAACGTGGGTTACCGGTTCAACCGGTGCGATCGGATTTCGAAAATATAAAAAAAGGTTTAATTTGACTTATTTTTTCGATCATATTCGGTTGAACCGGCCGGGTCGAACCGGGTTTCAAAACATCATGTTTGATCTCTAAACCAACAAACTTTTATTATTGTTCGTTTATAACCCAGATTCAACAGCTTTGAACTAGCCCACGTGCATTAAACACACACAATGTATGCACAAAACAAATGACCCCCTAGCTGCACTTGCACTTTTTACCCAAACCATAACTCTTTTTCTATTAATTATCACAATATTGCATATCGTTTTTTATTTTGACCCAAACAATTCTATTGTGAACGTTACACAAAAACGTCCCACAATATTGCATATCCTTAATTATCGGCCGCTAAGGATTTTCCGTGCGGGCACGGGTATGCGTCTAGTTGAAAATGAAAGTAAAACATTACATCGTGAAAAAGTAGAAGTTTTATTAAGTTAATCAAAGTTGTGTCGTCTAGTTATGTGTAAGACTAAGTTAAGTAAAGACACATCTTATGACTTAAAATATTCTATAAAGAACAAGAAATAATGCTTTAAAAAATATTCATGTTCAAAAGTTTATTGAAGAGATTTTTCACAAATGTTATGTGAATAAGAAGGATTATAATGTCTTGCTATTTAGAAGGTTATGAATCATTTGTGAGAATGAGTTCTATGTTGAAACCAAAATAACTTTATTGTAAATAGAGAGTTTGTTTTCATAATTTTATTCTATAACCTTATTTGTTATGTTAAATTTGACACTTAATTTATTAGTTCAATTTTAAGTGTTTTGAATTTAAAAAATTTATTCATTATCATATTATTTGTTTGTGGTTCATTAGTTTAAAACCTTCATAAATTCATATAGCAATTATTCTCTATTCATAGTTAATGAATATGCTAAAAATGTAACATTGTGAAACTGAAGAAATATTACTGTTATACTTTTGAAATTAGTGACATTCTTTGAGAAGTTTTTTTTATTTCAATTATTTTAACAAGTAAAAAAACTCTCTTATAAAGATGTGTACATTTTCATGAATGACATTGAAAATAATAACTTTTTTTTGTCTTGTTAATATTGATGATTATAGAGTGTCCTTGATGAGAATCTCTTATGTATTAAGACCGAGTTTTATAAAAGGTAAATAAACCATTAAAATAAAATATTTGGTCAATTAGGGGGTGACGGTTGGTTTATGATAAGCACGTTTCTATTTTATTAACTGGCCCCAATTTTATGTCTCTTATGTGAGTGAAATAAATTATAAAGATCACTGTTAGACTGCTTCTAACGCCAACTCATACTTATATGGTATTCACATAAAGGCGATGTACCTTTATGAACATGGTTACAATGTATGGGTTGTGATTTAGTATAAAAACATTCTTATGAAACAAAGACATATTTAAAAGGAAAACCCTAATAAACTTGAGCATAATATCCAATTTTGATAAGTGTAAAATACACATATCCATTTATGCCTAAAAATAACCCAAATAAACCCAAAACAGACCAAAATTGGCAAAAATATGCTTGTATTTGTGTTTTGTGTGTGCAGGTATGGATAAGTCAAAAATCACTAAGTTACAGTGTCAACAACGAGCAGCACGGCCACGGGATCAGAAGAGTACAAAGCCGAAGCTCCAAAAGCCCTCAAATCCTTAGCTAAAAGTCCTTTTGTTAACATATCCAGGGGACCAATCGTTGCACAATACAGATAGTCTATTTATAACTCTGATAAAAGGGAAAAGTAAGAGAGGAATGAAAATGGTAAAAAAGGCCAAACTCCAAACAGTTTTAACTGTCCAAGGTAAGGCACGTGGTAGATGAGGGAAACCGGCCTTTTTACTATTCATCGTCTCCCCCGTTTCACCCTATTGGTATAATAAATAGGAGCAAATGAAAATTAAAGGGTTACGGCAAGACAAATCAAGGTGGTCTCTTAGATCAAGTGATGGCAGGGATTTATTCATTCAATCAAGAGAAATCATTGGTCTAATCAAGCTTTGAGCATACGTTGCTATAAAGAAGCACAAGTTTATGTCGGGTTTTGTGTAAATTCTCTCACAAAACTAGCACAACGTCACCAGTCAAGATGTAATGAACACAGCTGGCAATACTCAGGTGTCTCGCGATCAAATATGATCCAGAGCACGACTACAATTGTGATCGATCTCTCGATATGAGATGAGAAATGAATGGCAGAGATTAAACGTTTGGAGAGCAAGGCTAGAGACCCTAGTGAAAGCTTCAGTTCGGCACTATAAAAAGGACCGATCAGCATTCTACGCAAACACACGCTCCATCTAGTTTTATTAAGTGGGGTTCCGTCTTTTCTTTTAATCTTAAAGTTTTTAGTAATTGTAAGTTTAAATTCGTATTTTTCTAATGTAATTTCCGCTTTCCTCAAGACATCAATTATTGTAATCAGCTTCTTCTGTCTATGAAACTTCCAGTTTTTAGTTGTCTATTAAATCTCATTTTCTTAAGCGTTCTCTCATTTAAAGTCAATTAAGCTCTCTTAAATAAGCTAAGGTTGATTCTCAATAATGGTAATAAGCTATGCATAAAGCTCTATTCAGTCTCTAATAAGCTCATATTAAGCTCTTTCAGTCTATAAGCTGAAATAGAGCTGTTTGAATTCAGTATTAATCTTATCTAAACCTTAAATCAGTTAAACCTATTATGGATCTTACTAAATTTGAGCTTTTGGAAGGGGATCTTACCTTGGAAGAGATCCCAAGGACTTTACTCTAGCTTATCTAATAAGCTAGAGAGCTTGTAGCTGCCTTAATTGGTTCCTTTTGTTTAGCTAAAGGATCAAGTAAGTTTCTCTTTTCATTTGTCTCTAATTTCAGTTTTAAATTGCTTAGTTATAGCTTATATGTTTAATATTGCTTATTTGCTTATTCTCTTTGCTTATTAGTGTTTAAATATCTCTTCTAGTGCTTATTAGTTGTTTGTCTTCATCTGTTTTTGCTTAAGTAGTTATAGATCTTTAGTTATCAATTTCTGTCATAAAAACTCATAAAATCCAAAAATATTAGTTTAATTAGTTAAGATATTATAATTTTACTTATTCAGTTGTTTAATCATGATTGTCAAGTTTGTTTTAAGCTAGTTTTTATCTGGTATTTAGTATTTGTTCATTAGATTTCTCTTAAAAGCTTTTCTCAAACTCTGTCATAATGATAAAGGAGTGTTTGGTTTAGTGCATTCTCAAAATTGCACTAGCAGTATTAACATAAGTTAATACTGCTGAACTTTTACACTACCAGTACTAACTTCCAAGTTAGTACTGCTTTCATCAGTTAGTACTGCTAGCTTAGATTTAAGTTAGGAATTCAAGTAGTATTAAATTTAGTTATAGCTTATCTTAAAATCAGTTTTAGTTTTCATTTTCTAGCTTAATTCATAGCTTAAATCTGTTCTTAAAAATCAAAATTGCATCAGCAGTACTTTCACTTGAAAGTACTGTTGAATTTTTACACTAGCAGTACTAACCTCAGTTAGTACTGCTGTGTTCTCAGCTTAATTTAGAACAGTAATTTTATGATTTAGCTTATTAAATTCAGTAGGATTTAAGTTTTAATATAGTGTAATACATTTTAAGTCTTAATTTGCAATTTCTAGCTTATTTTCCTAGTTAAATTTAGCTGTCAAAAGTCATAAAAACCTAAAAACTCCAAAAACAGTACTTAGAGTCCTTAAGGATTTAAATTTGTTAATTTAGCTTATGGATCTAGATTTTCTAGCTTAATTAGATAGCTTATAGGTAGTTTAATAAGTCTTCAAAGTTTTAGAGTCTAATTTAGCTTAATAAAGTTTTTAGCTTGAGCTTGTGGAAATTTGTTGTTACATTGCTTATTTCCCTGAGTTTGCTTACTTCATGATCATTTCAGTAGCATAACAAGATTTAATCTTTAGTTTCTTTTCTTAATAGATTAAGCATATATAAGCACTTTAGAACTTCTTATCCTTTTTCATTTGATCTAGTTTTAAGTATATTATAGCTTTTTTCTTTTCTAAACCAATGGATAAGCCACTCCTTATCTGAACAGCTTAAAGATAAGCTCTTTGAAGCTTTATTTGTAGTTTCAGCCCAATGTAGCCTTTAATAATCTGATCCCCCTGTCCTCCTTTTTAACTTTGCTTCTTTGAGTTTTTCATTTTAAACTCTTTAAAATTTCGAATGCTTATAGGACTTAGTTTGTTGTCGGGATAGATTCTCAGGGTAGAAAAGTGTAACTTTTCGATTTTAATTGTTTTTTTCAGTTAGTCCCGTCCTCCACCGTTAGTTTGTTAGTTTCCCCGTAGTTCTTAAGTATTTGTACCATTAGTCCTATAGTTAGTTTTAATTTAGTTTACTAATATTAATTAGTAATATAGGTTTGATTTTTAACTAATGTTTACTATAAACTTTTTATAAAGAGATAAAAATTAGGGCTTTTGTTTTTAATAATCTTCGGCAATTTTTCTTTATCTAGTAAAATTTTAGTTTACATTTTTAGGATTTAAAATTTGTTTATTTGCTTAATTGTCATTATTTGTTGCTTCTTAATTTCGTAGTAATAGCTTATCCAAAATATCATTTGCTTCATTCAAATCAGACCGAACCTAAACGTGGTTTCAATTTCACTAGTCGTTGGGGATAACGACCCGGGTGATCATACTTACCCGGTCTAATATACGTATTATATATTATATTATATATATTTTTGAGAGTGAATTTTATCAAAGGTAACTTGGTAATTTTCTTAATTACTCTTTTAAAAGTATTATATTTTATAAATATTTTACGTGTATAAAACTACGAACCAGTTTCCATTAGACGTATTTTAAGAAAAACTCCGTACGAAGGTGTTTTCCTAGGATATTCGCAAAATAGTAAAGCTTACATAATACTTAACAAACAAACAATGAAAGTTAAAGAGTCATTGAATGTATCTTTAGATGAAACTCCTCCCCCGCCTAAAATATCATCATTGGAAGGTGATGCTTTAGTCGAAGAAGAAGCTATTAAGGTTAGTAAAACAAAACCCATAGGCAATGATCTTGAAGACATTTCATTAGAAAATAATCAAATTGTAAATATTATAGAATCTAAAACTCATCCCCTAGAAAACGTTATTGGGAATCTAAATCAAAGAACTCTTAGGTCGCAAGCTCAAGACAAAAGTAATTTTTTTTTGCTTTATTTCAACAATAGAACCTAAAAATATAAATGAGGCATTAAAAGATGAAAATTAGGTAATGGTCATGCAAGAGGAACTAAACCAATTTAAAACAAATGATGCTTGGGAACTAGTCCCAAATTCATAGGAAGAAAATGGGTATATAGAAATAAACTCGATGAAAATGGCGTCGTAACAAGAAACAAAGCTAGGTTAGTTGCCCAAGGTTATAATCAACAAGAAGGAATTGGTTATGACGAAACATATGCACCCGTAGCTAGACTAGAGTCCATAAGAATACTTTTAGCTTATGCTTGCACACTAGACTTTAAGTTATACCAAATGGATGTGAAGAGTGCATTCCTTAACGGTTTTATCAATGAGGTAGTTTACATGGCACAACATCCTGGATTCATTGACTTTGCAAAACCTAATTATGTCTTTAGACTTAAGAAAGCTCTTTATGGTTTAAAACAAGCCACAAAAGCTTGGTACGATCAATTAAAATCCTTTCTTATTAAACATGACCACTCCATGGGAATGGTAGATAACACAATCTTCACTAAAAAGAAAGACTCCTACCTCATTATTGTCCAAATATATGTTGACGACATTATATTCGGATCAACTTGTCAAGAAATGTGTGATGACTTTGCCAAGATCATGCATGATGAGTTTGAAATGAGTATGTTTGGGGAACTAAATTTTTTCTTAGGATTACAAATAAAACAATTAGATGATGGAATATTTTTTAATCAATCAAAATATATTAAGGAAATGCTTAAGAAATTTGGACTAGAAGACTCTAAGACAATAAAAACCTATGTCTATGGAAACCAAACTCACGAGAGACGAAGAAGGTGAGTTCATAGATAATACCAAATATAGAGGCATGATAGGTAGTATTTAAAGACTAATAAGCAATGATATTAAGCTATAAACTAAAATCAGATGAAGATTAATATTTGAAAAACACATAAAAGCTAGAATTAATTAAATTGAACAAGAGATTCGGCTAGGTAAAAGGGCTTAAAAGAGACAGTCTACACTAGAATTTTTTGGTTTTTTGAAAATTAATGACACTTTTGCAACTTAAGAATAAGACTCAATAAGCTAAGAAAAAGTTTAAAAGGTAAAAATAGATTAAGAAATTGACTTAATAAGCTAATACAAACTAAAATTAAGCTAGATTTAACAGAAAATAAGCTAGAAATAAGGACTTGAAAAAATGGCAGACTACTATTTTTTTTGGCTTTTTGGATTTTAAAGGTCAAATAAGCTACTGCATACCTAATTTTAAGCTACTAAATGATGACAATGATGACTAAATAAAAAAAAGAAGCTTAAACAGATTACAGCTATACCTTTAGTGCGAACTTATGTTTCATTTTAGACTTATTAAAACAAGCTTAATCTAATCTAAATTTGCTATTGAAAAGAGGACTTTTAAAACTTTGAAACTGAAACTAAGACACTTAGACAGAAATAGGCAAAACACAATGGACAAAAGCACTCTTTAATCAAATCATTTCTACTGCATTATTAGACTAAAATAAGCATAAAAACAATATCAAATACCACTATTAAAGATCTAGGCTGAATAAGCTTTGTTACCAAACAAGAGTACCACAGATTCAAACCATGGTTACTTTGAACCTTAAATTTGACCTTTAAGCTATAACAACTATAGGAAACTGATTATAAGACTAAGATTAAGCTTGTTAAAGATGATTAAAAGGCCAAAGAGGCTTAGGCAGCACTAACAAGAGTTAGTGCTGCTTGTGCCAAACACCCCCTTAAAAACTGAATTATTATTTTTAAACTACACAAATTTGAAATAAGCTAAATCTTGCAACAACAGATATATAACTAAACAAATAAAGGACAGTTAAGCACAATCTAATAGATAATAAGCAATATTAAGCAAAACAATAAGCAAACAGAATTAAGCTAATATTTGAGTGAAAATGAGAAAGAGTACTGGTTGTAATTGTTACAATTTTCACAGTCCACCAACACACAAAACATTTCTTTTTTGTGTTGGGTTTGTTTTAGTGTGGTGAGGTGGGATTTTTTAAAGGGGGGGGGGGGGGGGTGATAATAGGGGGAGAAATAGACAAATTTGAAGGGGAAATTAATAAATTTATTAGGGTTGAAGGTTTAGGTTTGAATATTGAGATAGGGGTATTTTATTGGGGGGTTGGTAATGTTAAATGATGTTGGGAGGTGATGATTGTATTTATGCGGTAGTTACTTTGGGGGGGTGGGTGAATTTTTGATAATAGTTTATATTGTTAGAGTTTGATAGGATTATAAGGTTTGCAAGCTTATGCAGTAATTCATAGAGCTTATGGAGACGATTAGTGATTATGATCACATTAGACAAAGTTCATAAAAATAAACTTGAATTAAAACACGAAATTAAATGAAAGCTGACTTTTATTGAAAATTGAAAGGATTACAATGCTTTGGAAAGTAAATTACAAGAAATTAAACTATAAGCTACTATGAATTACTAATAAGCTAAAGCTAAAATCTACTTCCCTCATTGTATGATCAAGCCCTCTATTTATAGGGGTGAGAGGAACCTTTCTACCGTCCAGAGATGCTCCCTAAGCTCTATCTTAGGGCCTTTGATTCCATAACAACCTCTAAACTTCAATCTTTGAGTTGTTGGATTGTGTACACGGCTCCACATCAATCCAATGATGTGGATTAACCAGCTTGTAAAAGGAGAATTTTAAGGGGTCATCGTACTCTTCTATGAAGGCATTTAGATGTGTGTACTTTGGAAGAACTTACCCTGCTCTCATAATGGGTTGTGAGGTGAAAAGGAAGAGGAAAACAAAAGCACGTTTACAATTAACTGACTAGGTGTTTGACCTGTGTTTTTTACCATTTTTTGCCGTTGGGCTAGGGATGGGCATTGGGCTGGTTTATGGTTTGGGCCTAGATTTGGATAAAGGATTACGAATGTAGAGACTATTTTTTGTTATATAAGGGCTCTTTAGGTTTATAGAATCTAATTGGGCTACCCAGCCTATAAAAATGGGTACGGTTTTAGCCATTAAATACTAAATATGCCTTCGGTTGTTTTTTGAGAGTTTTCGCTTCCCTGCCCTCTACCATTCCGAGCTCGATTTGTCGTTTTCTGCTTTAGTTTTTTTGTCCATTGTTGGCATATTCGTTCACCTCACATGGCATTTGACAAACACACATATGCAATAGTAGTTTTTCATAACTTTAGTCATTAAGCTTATTTTAATAAGAAAAATGATATGTGATTAAACACATATCAGTGCTCCCAATGCACCCTCTAAAACTCCATCCACTAAAGACACATCATCCTCTTTAATTGAATACACACCAAAATCACCAACTCTTTCATCATCTCTTTCAACAAATAGCTACCTAAACCCTCCATTGTCACCTCCTCCTAGAGTTCCTCCACCACCTCCAACTCAAGCACCCAACTCAATGGAAATAACCCTCTCACTCTCACCCATTACTCCACTTGATGTTCATCACAACTCACCATCACTTTCTCCACCCATCATTGGGCATCCTATTCCTTAGAATTTACTCGAAGCGCATGGTGATTCATGCCTTTGTTGTATCCACAACCGAATCCTCATTTTTGGGTTAAGGGATGAACTTTAATATATGTTTTCATATATTCAACATATGCTCTCACAACCACCAATAACCATCATCCCACTACCTCCATCATCTTCCCCAAACTAAACATACTCTATGTTTAGTTTCTTAAATAATTGTTCATCCACCATTTTGCAAGCAAGTCCTATGGAGCTTTACTAGTTATAGGACTTTTTGTAGTTTAAAATTTTCATGTATGTTAGCATGTTAGTTATTTTGTATGCATGAGTGTGGTTCACACACTATTTTATGTTAAATGGATGATTATTGTTGGTTGCATTATCATTATGCCATATTTTTCCTCACTTGCTACATGTTAGAAATATTTGTATTATTCTAACTCGTTTTTGTAGCCAAGAAACCATAGCTTGATTCTTTGGTGCCCTCAGAACGAGAGCGGGACATACATCAAGGGGCATTTATTCCGTATAAGTTTTTCTAGCAATTCCTTGACGACTCGAGCCTTTTTGATTCTACAAAAAGGGGAGAAATGACATAAAACTCACTAAATACTTGTTTAAAAATAATTTTACATTTAATGAGTTTAAATTTTGTAATCATCAAAAAGGGGGAGATTGTTGATAGAAATAATGCCTAAAAACATTATTAATATTTTTCACATCTTTATGTTTTGATAATCACAAAATATAAAAACGTTCAATGTAAAATTAAACATAAACAAGTAATTAGTAGTAAATTTCCATATCGAACATTATATCACTAAAGGTAAAATAAATAAATGCTTAATGCATTTTATGATCAAAGGAAAATTTTATTCAACCTTACACTTTTTATAAAATCGTTGTAGAACCATATTATAAACATTACAAATAGTTTCTACATAAAAAGCATGTTTTTTATTCAAAAAACATTTTGGAAATTCAAATTTTTGACATAAAACTCAGAAAGTCCAAATAAATCCCCCCTAAACACAAAAGGACAAACTGGGGAGCGCCCAAGTCTATGGCGGAGCCCCTCTTAAATACAACGGCGACCCAATTTATACTTTAAGGGACCGCCTACCTATTTAAGGGGACAGCCCATAGGTAGACGCTCCTCCAGAATGTCCTATAAATACTAGACTAGACTTTTCCCCAATATTTTCTCACCTTTTGCACTCATTCTTTCTGATAAAAAACAACCCACACATCTCATTTAAAACTCATATGATCATTTAATCAATAACCAGCTTTTGTTTCAAGTTGATCCTAGCTCAATTCCTTAAGTGCTAAAAGAATAATACCTCCTACTCATCAATGTGAAGAAGTATTACACCTTTGTGTGTTGTTGCAATCTTATTGCATCCATATCATAACTTGTAAATCATTTGTAAATCTTGTAAAGTTGTGTAGTAGATAGATCTTGGTGACTGTTATAAGTATAGTTGAACCTTAGTGATTCATCTAAGTTGTGATAGTTAGGTGTGAAAGTAGAAGTGAAGTAATGAAGTAGTGTAGTGAAGAATACTAAGGCGTAAAGAAGTTGTGTAGTTGTGTTGTGAAGTCGTGAAAGTAGTGAAGAAGTTGTGAAGTCGTGATGGATTGGTTCTAGCTAAGATTAGAACTCGACATCTAGCTTAGTGTCAGAAATTAATATAAGCAAAAGTTGTGTACGGTTTTCTCCGCCATAAGGGAGTTTATTGACATAGTGAAGAAAACTCTCGAGTTAGGTGCTCGAGGAGTGGAGTAGGGTGAAGAGTTGCTTTGTAACCGAACCACTATAAATCCTTGTGTTGTGGTTTGATCTTTCTAACTCTTACCTCTTATTTCTTTATTTGTTCTTACTTATTTATATTATTCATAATATGTAAGTATTGAATTCACAAAAAGTCAAATCTAAGTTTTTATAAACAAACATAAATATTAAATTAAAAAGCGGTAAACTATTCAACCCCCCTTCTAGTTTTCCACAGTCTGTATTTCTGTATGCTCGACACAAAGCCATTGCATCTTGGTAGTTTTGCATCATATATCTTGGACCTCCCGTAAAGCTTCTGGGCAAAACTATTCGTTTCCCAAGTCCTTTCGCGTTTGTGTCGCCTCTTATAAGAGCGTCATTAAGATTGTGATAGAGATGCACCCGAAGGGTGTCTTGATTGTTTCTGATCCATTAAAGTCTCTATTCCTCAATAATCGTGTATGCGTCAACCAAGTATTGTTGATAAAGACGTCCTTCTCTTAGCTCTATGCCCTAGGACCTCCTTTTATACACCAAGGAGTCCTACTCGGCTTACAATACTTTCCTAAGTATATAAAATCTTTTCTATAAATAACTAATACATATCAGTAAGCCGTACAATAAAAAAAAAAAAAAAAATAGCAAACAGTACTAAACTGTACAACTAGCAGTACTAACTTAACACTAGTAGTACTAACTACTTCGAATATTTTCTTGAGCAGTGGTAACTCTTCAGCAGTATTAACTTCAAGCAGTCTTTGTACTAGCAGTAGTAACTTTCACTAGCAACATTAACTTTTATACCAACAGTACTAATATTTACTAGCAATACTAACTGTGCACTAGCAGTAGTAAATACTTAGCATATTTTCTCTAAAGTCTCTTAGCAGACTAACTGTAGCTGAGCAGCATTAACACAAACATGAGCAACATTAATTCTAACAGCATCAAGAAGACTTTTAATCCCACAAGACTGACATCATGGACCCAGTGATGCAATGCACAACCCTCCCTAGCCACTCAGAATCTCTCAAAAGATTTTTGTTTCATTTCTCATGGAGATTACACGCGTTTCGGTCAACTTTCTCACTTCGAGTTAGTTGGTATTGAATAGGTGGCAGTCTGCTCTAGCCTCCGATCACTAAAACCAAAGTGCACTATTGAGTCTAGAGCCAAAAGAGATCATCCATAAATCTCATTAGGACACTTATCAAATTTATGCTTGCTTTTTCACACAATGTGAATAACAAGAAATATATAAAGAGTCCTACGCATTATCCTTGTGATTTTTCTAGAACATTAGAGTGATACTCAAGTAATCATAGTGAAGATGGAAATCCTCCTTGAGCCAACATCAAACAAGATCTTGGTAGGTGACTTGTGCGATTCAAATGAATCGAACTTGTGACAACTGGAAAGAAACGATGATGTGATTCTAAGTGAATCAAACTTGTTCTAGTATATGAATTGACGGTTGATGATGAATTTTGAATTGCTTAAAACTCTCGATGTGTCACAAAACCATTTTAGCAAGTGACACGTCGATTGGTTTTCAAATCGATTTTTCTATTCAATCGGTGAGACTTCGTTTTGCTGGTTTACTCATACCGTATTTTCTGCTTTAAGACGTTTTGGTAATGAGAACGGCTAGTGCAGCTGCGAAACCCTGTCAAGGAGATTCTTTGGAATTCTACCTGATCACAAGCAGTATTTATACTGATCAACGGGGAACCGTGGTTATTGCAACAATATTCGACGAAGTGATAAAGACACTCTTGTCCATATCTGTTGACTATCACTAACCTAAACCTGCAGGTACTTTTGACGATTGATGCAGCTGATCCTTGACGAGTCATGATTCATAGCCACATGCTCATACCCGACCGACAAATATAAAGACATCATGAAAGCTTAAGTACATGATTCAAGACTTCCGCTACTCTGATACCTTACGTGAAGTGACGAAGTGTTAAAGTTAAAGAACCTCATGAAAGATGCATTATTAAAGCTTTTCAAGTTAACATATCAAGAAAGGTATGAGCATGTCGGTTCAAAAGTCACAAGTTCACAACATGGTAAAGTTTACAAGATGGAGAAAAGAGATTATGCTTGGTTGATGAAAATTAAGATGCTCAAGATCACATAGTTACATACGAGTCAAAGATTACAAGTCAAAGCCTAAAGTCAATGTTCACTACGACCTTATTCATTAAGAAATGGAAAGAAAAGAGTCTGTTGAGCACAAGAACGAAGACCTTTATAGTATGCTTGGTTTAAGTTTTTGTAACATGGAGTGACCTCCCTTAGGGGGAGATTGTTAGGAATACAAAAATCCTAGGAAAGTATCGATCACTCCATAGATAATTGTCGTTAGCTCGTTAAGTATTATTTGGAACCTTAATAGGCCAAGTTAGACCAAGGCCCATGTAAAGCCTATCCATGGGCCGGCCATATTAAGATATTATACACCTCTCCATGCCTTGGAAGGGTGGTGGTTGTTCATTATTTTCACACCACTTATGGGAATTTTTCTTTCATGTTTACTGTTCCTCTCTAAAAGTGTTCATCCAACACTTCTCTCTAGAATACCTCTATTCCCTCATCCAAGTATGTTATTAGATATTATCACTGAGGGCTTAGAGCAATGTAGTGCGAGAGAGCTATCCTTGAGTTTACTCCAATATTTTTCCAGATTTAAGCTATATACCTGCATTAAAAGTAAACACACAAAAGAATATATTTTTTGTTGTTTTTTAGAAAACAAATAAAGGAAATGAGTGAAGGAGGGACTCCTCCACACTTAAGTAAAGCACGGGTTGCCTCCCGAGAATCGCTTAATATTAAGAGAGTCGTTAGCTAGACTCCTGCCTCTGGAGTTTATTCTTTCAGAAAAAAGGGAGTGACTGCTTCCCTTTGGTCATTATAATCTTCTTTTTCATGATAAGCTTGAGTCGATGGCCGTTAACAATGAACGTTTTTCCATCTTTTCTATATAGTTTAACATATCCTGATAGATATTGGTGTTTCACTAAGTACGGTCCTAGCCAGCAAGATATGAGTTTTGGCTATTTGAATTTTTATTTTGAATGAAAGAGCAACACTTTATTTTTGTGTTTGAAATCTTTTCTTATCTTAAGTTTCTTGTCAAGCCAGACTTTGGTTCTTGCTTTGTATAGATGAGAGTTTTCATAGGCTTGATGTCTTAGGTCATCTAACTCGTGTAATTGAAACATTCGATTCTCACCAGCAACGATGAGATATGGGTTACAGTTCTTCAGTGCCCAATATGCATGGTGTTCAATTTCAAATGGCAGGTGACAATTTTTATCGTATAGGAGTTTGTATGGTGTTGTTCCAGTTGGTGTTTTGTAAGGTTTACGAAAAGCCCATAGAGCATCATCAAGTTTTCTTGACCAGATGGCAGGATTGTCTTTAACAGTCTTTTTAAGAATTCTTTTAAGAGCTCTGTTCATGTTTTCAACTTGGCCACTTATTTAAGGGTGATACGGTGTAGAGAATTGGTGGTTAACTCCATATCTTTTCATTATTTTGTTGCAGAAATAAGTTCCTCGGTCGTTTATGAGAGCTTTGGCCATTCCGAAACCGCATAATAGTTTCTTCAAAAAAGTAATAACAACTCTGGCATTGTTTGTTGGTAAAGCTTGTGCTTCGGCCCATTTAGGTACATAGTCGATAGCGACTAAGATGTATTCGAATTTGTATGTTTTCAGAAAGGTCCTATAAAATCGATACCGCATATGTTGAAAATTTTGCATACTTGAATGTTGTTTCAGGGAATCTCATCACGTTTTGAAATATTTCCTGTCTTTTGACATGCTTCGCAAAGGCGAACTTGAGTATGAGCTTCTTTGATGATGGTCGGCCAGTAGAAACCTGAGTCTAAGACTTTTTTAGCCGTTGTGTTTGGTCCATAATGTCCACTGGTGGGTCTGTGGTGACATTTATCTAAAATTGTTCAGGTTTCTGGTCCAGAGACACAACGTCTGATCATACCATCAAAATATACTTTGAAGAGGTAGGGTTCCTCCCAGAAGTAGTGTTTGAGGTCGAAAAAAGATTTTTTCTTTTGCTGGTACGTCATTCCTTTAGGTATGATATCACTTACCAAATAGTTTGCAAAGTCTGGGAACCATGGTTCGTCTTCAATGTTCATTTCCATGAGAGTTTCTGATGCAGTCGTCGTAGGACTTCTACACGAAGTTTTACAACTCCCTAGGCAGAGCACCTAACCGTTGTAGTAGTAATATATGCAAGACTCAGAGGTTGTTATCGTTCTCTAAGGGAATAGATTGGGAAGGCTTTAAATTCTTACAATTTAGTGGACTAGCTTTCTGCTAGTTATAATGTCAATCCGGTTGGATTTGCCTTACTAAGAGCATTTTTTTTATAAAGAAAAGCATATATATTATTTTTAAAAAAAAATTCAGTTGTAAAAAAAAATTGGCAGGGCAAACATGGAGTGATTTGATTAATTTTTCCTATTTGGCTTCCCTTCACACCTAAGTTGAACATTGACCTCAATGTGATAATTGATAAACTATAAAATAGGGGGACTTAAGGGAAAACAGTACTTCCTGAGGCTTAAAGAAATGTAGCTGCGAGAGAGCTATCCTTGAGCATACTTTATAATTTTCCAAATTTTTAAGCTCTATAACCTGCATAAAAGTAAACACACAAAAGCACAAAAAAGAAAATATTTTTTGTTGTTTTTTTAGAAAAATATAAAGGAAATGAGTGGAGGAGGGACTCCTCCACACTTAAGTAAAAGCACGGGTTGCCTCCCGAGAAGCGCTTAATTTTTAAGAGAGTCGTTAGCTAGACTCCTGCTTCTGGAGTTTATTCTTTCAGAATTAAGGGAGTGACTGCTTCCCTTTGGTCATTATAATCTTCTTCGTCATGATATAGCTTGAGTCGATGGCCATTACTACAATGAATGTTTTCCATTTTCCATATAGTTCAACATATCCAGATGGATATTGATATTTCACTACGTATTATCCTAGCCAGCGAGATCTGAGCTTCGACTATTTGAATTTATATTTTGAATAAAAGAGCAACAATTTGTTTCTGTATTTGAATTGTTTTCTCATCTTGAGTTTCTTGTCATGCCAGACTTTGATTCTTGCTTTGTATAGACGAGAGTTTTCATAGGCTTGATGTCGAAGTTCGTCTAACTCGTGTAATTGAAACATTCGCTTCTTACCAGCAACGATGAGATATGGGTACAGTTTTTTCAGGGCCCAGTATCACGGGTTTTTCAATTTAAATGGCTGGTGACAAAATTTTTACTGTATACGAGTTTTGTATGGTGTTGTTCCGTTTGGTGTTTGTAGGTGTACGAAAAGCCCACAAAGCAATCATCATGTTTCATAACAGATGGCAGGATTGTCTTTACACAGTTTTTCAAGATTCTTTTATAGAGCTTTGTTGTTTTTTCAACTTGGCCACTGGTTTGAGGGTGATACGTGTTGATAATATGTCGGTTAAAACTCCAGATCTATTTCATAGTTTGTTAGAAATACAAATAGTATCGGTCAATTCCAATATAGTTAGTCATAGCTTGTAGTAAGTCGAATATGTAATGTTAGTAAGCTTGTCAAGACCATATGTCTTTCTAGATAAGCTTCTGTTAATGAAAGCAACAAAAGTTCTCCAAGGTTGATGTATCTGATCAACAACAACATCATTGAGTGAATGGATTTCCCCATTGTGACCAAGATCTCTTAAGAAAGACACAATTTCTTCATCAGTAGGAAGTGCATCAAAGTCTTGACCATGTACTCTAGGGCAGATCTTGAAGATATCTCTGAAGATTTCCAGATTGAGTTTGAATCTCTTCCTTTTGTCCATTTTGAATCTGTAGAAAGTGTCATGCTTGTCAACTGAATCCCAAAATTGATGCATGTAGACTTTTGGAACATCTGCAGTGATGAGAAATACAAAGTAGCAGGGAGTGAGAACAAGATCATCTAGAACGACTTGAAATATGGGTTCTCTTTGTATCTTTCCAGGATTAAGTCTTCCGTTGCATTTCCCAATCTTCAGTCTTTTCTCTTTGGAAACAAGTTCAAGATCAAGTTTTGCTTGTTGAGCAGTGATGGAAGACATGATTCTGCTAAGATTTGTCACATACAGTTCATATACAAGCAAATATATATATATATTTATCCTGAAAGACAAATGCAGACTGATTTACACATGGAATTAATGTAAAAATACTTAGCAAATTATTACACACATGAAACTAGGGAGAAACAACAATCTACAACACACTAACTATAGACACTCTATAGAAATCAAGGCAATCACTAAAGATTTCAAAGGAGAAACTAGACCTAGATTAATCACTAAGTGATAGGTTAAGGTTTAATTATACTTAGATTAGGTTATGTGATTTGATTACCAAGATTACGAGATTAGTTCTACTAGAAAAATTCAAGTATAGTTAGCATGTGTTAACCACATGTGTATAATTCGCCTATACTGCTATGTATAATTCGCCTGTATTAGGCTACGTGTATAAATCGCCTATGTGTCTGTGTATACTTCGCCTATATTAACACAACTGTATAATTCGTCTGTGTATATATGTATAATTCGCATGTGTTAAAACAAGTGTATAGTTCGCCTGTGTTAATACGTATAGTTCACATGTGTAACACACACGCCAACATTTTACACCTTTTCAATCTTCACTATCTATCTTAACTTGATCACATAGCATCTAGGATGTATATTAACACATTTAAACCATGAATTAACCACCAAAATCTTACATTTTGACTTATTCGACTCACATACACACAAAAACCTAAGATATTTAAGATTGTAACATATAAGCATGTTAAGAACACTCAAATACATACAAACAATCATTATAGCAGTTCTAAACCCAAACCCATGAACTTTTAAAAGTTCTTGCCTATTTTGTAACTAGTTCGACAACAAGAATCACTCACAACATGTGAATGCGTTATCCCCATTAGAAACTGTTATAGGTATAACATCTAGACCCTTATAGGACTATAACCCCTCAATCAATTTAACATTTCATCTACTTTTTAGGGTGATGAAAGTTAGGTCGAAATTTAGGGTTTTTCGGGCTTAAATCCAAGATTAGGTCTGATATATGGATGTTATAACATTAGGACAAGTGTACCTTAAGATTAAAACGAAGATGGAACGAGTTCTTGAAGGTTTTTGAAATTTAATAATGAAGGTTTATGGTTTTGTGTTCGTGTGTGTATAACAAACAGGGAAGGGGGTGTCATTGTTTTAACTCTTTTGGGTTTTGGCAAAAATGCCCCCTAAGGTTTACTAGAGCTTTTAATTTCTTAATAAACTTTACCTAAGGTTTAATTAAGTTTCCCAAATGGCAAAACTAGCCCCTAAAGTTTAGTTATCAAGATTAGGACTCTCATTTTGCAGTACAACCCTTAAAGAATTAAACACATAACAAATAAAGTCTGATTGAGTTAAAATTAATTAACTCCCTTTAATTATTCACCCTTTCATGTTAAAAACTGTTTCCTATTATCACATGAATAATTATGAAGAAGATATTTGACATTTTCTCCCCGTTAAACAATGACCTGTTTTCTATTTAAAGAGTTGTAGTCATTGTTTGAGTGGTCAAATGTCTTTTGAAAATAATTTTTCTGATGAATTCTTGAAGATGCTTATATTATTTTTGAAAATAAACACCCAAGAAATAAGATTTCTCTTATTTAGACACATAAGCGCACTGATACGTACACTTATGGAATATAGGAAGCACGAGTTGTGATGCAAAGTAATCACAAGCCTTTGCATGGTCAGAAAGTAGACCATGCTCGAGAATAAATTCCCGTTGTGAGGTCAAGTTTTCTTTTTGAAAGAATTGCCTTTAAGATGATGACCGAGTTGCTATCGGAAATAATAGCAAGCCATTTTTGGCATGTTTTAAAGCTTTTGAAAACTTTGCTCGAACTTCATTTACAGCCTCGTATCATTATTGAATGACATTTCTAAGGCCGTAAATGTTATCGATTTTCAGAAGACATGCTACCATATTTTTATATTTTCTGATTTTTTTAATTTTTTTTTTTGAAAAATTTATATAAAAAAAACATTTTTGTGTTTTATGGTTTTCTTATGTACATATAACATAGGATATGAGTTACCACCATCACTCATCCATTTCCTCAGCCAGACGTTTCAACATTTTTAGAGACATGCTTCTCATACCGAGCTTTTCGATCAAAAGTTGAATCTTTCTCTTGGTAAGGGTTTGGTGAAGATGCCAGCTAGTTGGTATTCAGTCCGGACAAAGTATAGCTCCACGATTCTATTTTCCACTTGCTCCTTTATAAAATGGTAACGAACATCGATGTGCTTAGCTCGTGAGTGTTGAACATTGTTATAGCATAAGGCAATCGCACTTTTGTTGTCGCAGTACAGAGGAATCTTATTGAATTGAAAACCATAATATGTTAGTTGTGAACGCATCCATAGGATTTGAGCAACCCCCATCATATGACATTTTTAGCCTCTGTACTCGAGATGGCCATGCACTTTTGCTTCTTGAACGACCAGCTAACAAGTTTGTCACCTAAGAACTGAGCGCTTAGCGATGTACTACGTCTAGTGTCCTGACACCCCCAGTAGTCTACATCTGCATATGTGTTAGAGAGATACGGTATCCTTCGATACAAGAGACCATGTTAATGGTTCACCTTAAGGTATCACAAAGATCCGTTTCACCGCATGTAAGTGCTTTTTGGTAGGCTTTGCCTGATACCGAGCACATAAGTAGACTGCATAGATAAGGTCAAGTCTACTGGATGTAAGATACATAAGGGATCCAATCATGGCACGGTAAAGTGTAGCATCAACTTGTTTCCCCTGTAGATCTTCATCCAGTTTACTTTTTTCTACCAAGGGTGTGTCGACAGAATCAGTAGTAAGCAAACCATATTTTTTAACAATTTTAGAAGCATATTTAGGATTTGTTATAAAGATGCCTCTGGGACTTTGAGAATTTGCTTAATCCTAAAAAGAATGACATTTGCCCCAATTGACTCTTGAACTAGTGGTATTGATTTAGCGCAAACTCATTCACATGAGTTTTAGTGGATGCAGATATAATTTCGTCAACATAAATTTACTCCAGTAATAGTCGTTCCCAGCTTGCCATGTAAAGAGTGTTGGATCCACTGCACCTTTGGAGAAATGTTGTGAGATTAGGAAGCTTGACAGCATGTTGTACCATGCACGTGGTGCTTGTTTGAGACCGTATAGAGCCTTTTTAAGCTTGTACACACGCGATGGGTTGTCCACTGGATTAACAAATCCTTTTAGTGAGAAACGTAGACCTCTTCTTTTAGACTTGCCATTTAAGAAAGTGTTTTGCGTCCATTTTGCAATACAAAAAACACAACAAACAAAAACCCCCCCCCCCCCCCCCCCCCCGGACAATGTCCATATTCTTATGAGCGGCATTAGCTACGAAGATACGGATGGCTTCTATTCTAGTAACCGGTGCAAATGATTCCTCGAAACCGATTCCCCCTTCTTGCCTGAATCCTTGAGCAACTAGTCTAGCCTTATTCTTTAGTAACACCACCCATGTATCTGTTGACCTTAAAATCCACTTTAGTTTGATCAATAACACTTTATCTGGACACGACACCAATTCCCAAACTTCTAGTCTTTGAAATTCATGAATTTCTTCTTGCATTGCATCGATCTATGACGGTTCGGTTATTGCTTGTTTGAAGTTCTTAGGTTCTACCAAAGTCAGAAAGGCATCAAAATAACACCACTTGGCGTCAGTTTGGAGTTGGTTTCTCGTAGAGACAGAATGAGAAGGATCACTGATCACGTTTGCTATAGGATGATCCTTAGTCCATATACTAAGGTGTTCAAATGTAGTGTGGATTTGTCTCACATTTGATGATGACCCTTAAGAAGTTGATTCTTTATGAGGAGATTCATTAAGTGGATCATCACAAAAAATTGGTGTTTTTGGTGATTCTTCAAAACCTTAAGAAATGTTTGGAGAATGTTCTTGTTCTTGTGTTGATGGAATACTTGTTGATGGAGCATCCTGGTCAATGGAAGTTGACACAGGAGAATCGGCTAAAACCACAGCTCTTGGTGCAACAGCGTCTTGAACTGGAGTAACAGCAATTGATGGAGGATTGAAGTATTCATCGAACATAGGTTGAAACAAGTGATCCCAATCATCTCTATTTGGTGGAATACAAGGTTGTTGAGAAACAGTGTTTGGAACGAGTCCTGAACTGGATGTTGCAGGAGTCATAGAATGAAGCCCGGGTCCTGAACTGAATTATTCAGAAGCCATAGCTGTCAGCTCATCGAATGTCACATGAATTGTTTCAATAATTTTCCAAGTTCTTTTGTTGTAGATTCTGAACGCTTTCTTTGCAGGCACGTAACCAACAAAAATACCAATGTCAACTTTTGCATCTACATTACTCAGGTCGCCATTGTCATTGGTAGGATAACAGAGTGCACCAAAGACATAAAAGAATGATAAATCCGGTTTCTTATCTTGCATAAGCTCATATGGAGTTTTGTTGTATCGGCGACGGATTAATGAATAATTTTGGGTGTAGCAGGCTGTATTGATTGCTGCCCATAAAAATAATGGAGCTTTAGAAAGTATTAATATTGTACGAGCAGCTTTGACAAGAGTTCGGTTTCGCCTTTTGAAAACACCGTTCTGCTGAGGAGTGCGGGCAACAGATGTTTGATGTGAGATGCCAACATTTTCATAAATTCACGAAGTGTCTGATTGACAAATTCGGTTCCATTATCTGTTCGAACATTACAGACAGTGGCATTCAAATGAACTTGAATTTTTGATGCTTTAATGATGGCCTCAGGAGCTTCATCTTTTGTCCTCAAAAATCTGACCCAAGTAAATCTTGAGTAATCGTCGACAATTACTAAGATATACCTTTTTCCCTTTTTAATACATCTCACATGATCGGGCCACACAATCCATATGCAAAGAAATAGTTTATCCTGGTTAGCCTCTTTAGCTTTGGTTGATGAGATGATTCTTGCTTTTTCCTAATGCACATGCTGAACATAGATGATCTTTATGAAATTTAAGTCTTGGAATGCCTCGTGCAAGACTGTCTTTAGCTAGCTTGTTAAGAGTACCGAAGTTGGGGTGTGATAACCGCCGATGCCATAACCAGCTCTTAGTCTTTGACGCTTTGGATAGAAGACAGATCAAAGATGTTTTAAGCATGTCATCAAGAGAAATTGTATACAAATTTGTGTATCGGGATCAGAAAGTAGATCAACACCTTCTAAATTACGAATAAAGCAAGTGTTTTTTCGAAATGGAACTTCAAGATCCGCGTTGCAAAATTAACCAACAGAAAACAAGTTATGTCCAAGCCCCTCGACATAGTATACTCTTGAGATAGTAACATTTCCCAGCTGATAGTCACCATACCCCATAATCCTTGCAATATTGTCGTTCCCGAATCTAACTGTACCCAAAAATTTACTAACAAAGTTCATGAGCTGAGTGCGGTTCCCTGTCATATGTTTCGAACATCCAGAGTCCAGATACCAGAGAACAATCTGGACAACCTGTCATGACAAGAGAAGAAGACGATGGAATATCTGTAGCATTGGATCCCCAAGTATGATTGGGTTCCGAGTGGTTAGCATTCTTAGATTCTACAATCTTAGCCTTTTTACTCGAACCTACATTTTTAACGTTTTTGGGTTTCCTGGTGTAGACTTTAAGCTCTGGTTTTTGTGTTTCAACTAAGTGGGAAGTGGTGTTCTTAGGAGGCACTACGTTAGCTGAAGTGATCCTAGTTAAAGGGCACGAGTTACCAACTATAGTGAAAGTTCTGCCTGTTGGTTTCCACTTAAGTCTTACTTCAGTGAATACATGACCCGTAGGTTTCTAAATATTTTGTTTTTATGTTTCTTAGCAGATTTAGCACAACTATTCATATTTTCCACAAAATCAAGAAGACACATATCATGAACACCATCAAACATAGATTTCTTACAAGTAGCACAAATAGGTTCAAAATTCGCATTTAACAGTGAATGCTTAACATCAACATCATGAATAGGTTCAACAACACGATTCTTTTTATTAACTTTTCTAGGTTGGGCTTCTACTTTAATTCTTCATGTTCCTACTTGGTGTTTGCGAGATCCTATCATTCCTTTTATTGCCATGTAGGACCGTTGACCGCACTTGACTATAGCACACTTCAAAGCCTGTAGAAGACAACACAGTGTGTTGAATCTGTGTGTTCGATGACTCTATCTACCTATTAAATTTTGCTTATGAGGCATGGAGAGGTTCAGCAAACCTAACTTTCTTGACCTTGTTTTTGGGTGTGACAACAACCTTTTTTGCACTAAGATTAATCGCATTAGGGCATGTATCTCGAACAATATACAAGTAACTCCTGAATTCGGTTGGGCATGCTTACAGGCAAAGTCTAACTCTTTATCTAAAGGTTGTTATGCTTTAGCTTGTTCGACTATTCCCTGAAGAATATCATCTTGTTCCTGAGTGTACTTAAGGTAATCGATGTGAGCTTCCCTATTTTGCAATAACCTAGGAGCCAAAGGTTCTAAATCTAGCTTGAACATTCCTGGAACAATAATGTTAGCAGATGGTATTTGTGCAACAATATCAATAATTTCTTTTTCTTTTACTTTTCGTAAATTATTTTTCAATGACGTTATCTCAAAAGCCTTATCTTGAATTTGAGCTTTTAAAATCTTCATTCTCTGCAGATTCTTAAGTTCAGTTTATCAAGTTAAAAGGAAGTCACTATGTTCTTTAGTATGAACATGTGTCTTTTTAATTGAGTCAAACTGCTCTTTAAAAACCTGTTTAACATGATTAATTTCATTACAAAGATGCTCGTTTTCCGAAAGCAATTTTGCCACACTATTTTCCAGATCTACATTTTTGGTCTCTATTTCACAATAATCATACTTGACATTCTCTTCCTTGGACTTTTCTCTCATTGATTTTATAATATCCTTCAACTTACAAATGGTACTGTCTTTGTCTTGAAGCTGAGCTTTCAAATCATTATTTTCAAAAAAATTTGGTACTTTGTTCGGACGGAATATCAACTAGCTGACATCTTTACCAAACCCTTGCCAAGAGAAAGATTCAATTTCTTGATCGAGAAGCTAGGAATGAGAAGCATGTCTCCGGAAACGCTAAAACGTCTGACAGAGGAAGAGGACGAGTAAAGGTGGTTACTCGCGGTATATCCTGTATCATATGTACATAAGAAAACATAAAAACACAAAAATATTTTTCTTTTATATAAATTTTTCAAAAAGAAAATAAAAAATTAAAAAATCAGAAAAATATAAAAATATGTATCTCTGGCATGTCTTCTGAAAATCGATAACATTTACGGCCTTAGAAATGTCATTTAATAATGATACGAGGTTGTAAATGAAGTTCGAGCAGAAGTTTCAAAAGCTTTCAAAACATGCCAAAAATGGCTTGCTATTATTTCCGATAGCAACCCGGTCATCATCTTAAAAGCAAGTATTTCAAAAAGAAAACTTGACCTCACAACGGGAATTTATTCTCAGGCATGGTCTACTTTATGACCATGCAAAGGCTTGTGATTACTTTACATCACAACCCATGCTTCCTATATTCCATAAGTGTACGTGTCAGTGCGCTTATGTGTCAAAATAAGAGAAATCTTATTTTTTAGGGTGTTGATTTTCAAAAATAATATAATCATCTTCAGGAATTCATTAGAAAAATCATTTTCAAAAGACATTTGACCACTCAAACAACGACTACAGCTCTTTAAATAAAAAACGGGTCATTGTTTGAGGGGGAGAAAATGTCAAATATCTTCTTCATAATTAATCATGTGATAATCGGAAAAAGATTTTAAAATAATACAGGGTGAATAATTAAAGGGGAGTTAATGAATTTTAACTCAATCAAGCTTTATTTGTTATGTGTTTAATTCTCTAAGGGTAGTACTGCAAAATGAGAGTCCTAATCTTAATAACTAAACTTTAGGGGCTAGTTTTTCCATTTGGGAAAGTTAATTAAACCTTAGGTATAGTTTATTAAGTAATTGGAAGCTCTAGTAATCCATAGGGGGCATTTTTGCCAAAACCCAAAAGAGTTAAAACAAAAGCACCCCTTTCCATGTTCCTTATACACACACGAACTCATTACAACCTTAAACCTCCATTGTTGATTTTCAAGCATTCAAGAATTCGTTCTATCTTAGTATTAATCTTAAGGTACACTTGTGTTAATGTTAAAACATCCAAATAATCAGACCAAACCTTGGAATTTTGCTCAAAAAACCTTAAACTCGACCTAACTTTTGTCACCTTAAAAAGTGGATGAAATGTTAAATTGATTGAGGGGTTTTAGTCCTATAGGGGTCTAGATGTTGTACCTATAACAGTTTCTAATGGGGATAATGCATTCACACTAGTTGAGTAATTCTTGATGTCGAACTAGTTGAAAAATGGGCAAGAACTTGTAAAAGTTCATAGGTTTGGGTTTAGAACTGCTATAATGATTGTTTGTATGCATTTGAGTGTTCTTAAACATGCTTATATGTTAAAATATTGAATATCTTAGGTTTTCATGTGTATGTGGGTCGAACAAGTCATAAGTCAAGATTTAAGTGGTTAATTCATGAGTTAAAGATGTTAGAATGTTACCTAGATGCTAAGAGATCAAGATAAGATGGATAGTATTCCTTGATAAGGTGAAAAATGTTGGTGCATAATTTGAACAGGCGAACTACACATTTTTTCATAGGCGAACTATACACCAGTTGTTAACATAGGCGGACTATACATGTATATGTAGGCGAATTATACACTAGTGATAACATAGGCGAACTATACATATATATGCAGGCGAATTATACACTTATGTTAATATAGGCAAAGCATAAACAGACACATAGGCGATTTATACACGTAGCCTAATACAGGCGAATTATACATACCAGTATAGGCGAATTATACACATGTGGTTAACACAGTTGAACTATACACTCTTATAGGCGAACTATACTTATATTTTTTCTAGTAGAACTAATCTCGTAATCTTGGTAATCAAATCACATAACCTAATCTAAGTATAATTAAACCTTAACCTATCACTTAGTGATTAATCTAGGTCTAGTTTCTCCTTAGAAATCTTTAGTGATTACCTTGATTTCTATAGAGTGCCTATAGTTAGTGTGTTGTATGATTATCTGTTTCTCTGCGATCGACTCAGCGGTTCTCTGTGGGCGGGGGCCTAGTTTCCGAATGTGTGTTAATATTGCTAAGTATCAGTGTACATATTCCCCCTGTGGTAAAAAAAAACGTCATGATCTAGATTGTCTTTCAGTGATATATATTTGCTTGTATATGAACTGTATGTGACAAATCTTAGCAGAATCATGTCTTCCATCACTGCTCAACAAGCAAAACTTGATCTTGAACTTGTTCCCAAGGAGAAAAGACTGGAGATGGGGAAATGCAATGGAAGACTCAATCCTAAAAAGATACAAGGAGAACCCATATTTTAAGTCGTTCTAGATGCTCTTGCTCTCACTCCATGCTACTCTACAATTGTCATCACTGCAGGTGTACCAGAAGTCTACATGCATTAATTTTGGGATTCAGTTTACAAGCATGACACTTTCTATAGATTTAAGAAGGACAAAAGGAAGAGATTCAAACTCAATCTGGAAGTCTTCAGAGATATCTTCAAGATCTGCCCTAGAGTACAGGGTCAGGACTTTGATGCACTTCCTACTGATGAAGAAATTGTATCTTTCTTAAGAGATCTTGGTCACATTGGGGAAATCCATTCACTCAATGATGTTGTTGTTGATTAGATGCATCAACCCTGGAGAACTTTTGCTGCTCTCATTAACAGAAGTTTATCTAGAAAGACAACTGGTCTTGACAAGCTTCGTCTCTCTAGAGCACAAATCCTTTTGGGTATGTACCATCAGAAGAATGTGGACTATGTTGAACTACTTTGGGAAGATTTCATTTACCAGATTGACAACAAAGCCTACAAAAAGCAAGAGAAGATGTACTACCCTCGATTCACCAAAGTTATCATTCACTACTTCCTTACTCAAGACAAGACACTCTCTTGGAGGAACAAGATTAGGATGCACACCTCCAAGGATGACTATTTGATTAACACTTTAAGATTTGTCTCCACAAAAGAAGAAACTCAAATCTATGGTGCTATACTTCCTGAATCCTTAACTAGTCTTGAGATGAAGGAAACCAAAGCTTACAAGACTTACCTTGGTTTTGCTTCAGGAGCTACACCTCCTAAAAAGGCTTGAAAGTTCAAGAAGCCAGCCTCTCCTAAACTCACTACTGTCTGAGTTTCAACTGAAGAACCTACGGGAACGTCAACGAGAGTAAAGAGACCTGCAAAGAAGTCTACTAAGGCTCCAGCAAGAGGTGTGTATTAGAAGCAAATCATCTTGAGAAGAGCCCTTTGTCTCCCAAGAAGTAACGCCTAAAAGGTGGCATGTTACTCCTAGGAATCCAGGAATTGAGTTTACTCGCACGCAAAGTGGCAGTCTATACTAACACCCATAAGAATTTACATCAACTATTTTACTATTATCAATCCTATCATACGGCGGATCTTCCTTTTTCCCTTTATTACATTACTTGTATTGGTCTTATCTACCTGTCATGTCATGTCAACCTCTGCCTACTACTAAAGTAGAACGAGCTCACGAACCCTTCCTCCCCCATGACCCACTTCCTATCCGCTCAATATACTGTAAATAGCAAACATCATAACATGTCAAGTCAATTCTCAATATTCCCTTTCTAAAGGATATATTATTCCTATAATGTACCTATTCCACCAACGTTGTCTATATCACGTAAACGCGGCCTTTCATACACCCCCGTCTATCAGACATATACCTCTAAACCCCTAATTCCCATAACAACGAGCGCATACTTTTTACAGTGGAGTCCCTGTACAAGCTACACATTATAAGCAATATGGTACAAGTATCAAAATCCCATATGTTCTCTCTACCCCTTCTATCCCATAGAAAGGTACAGTCCTCGTTATAATCTCGCCTCAATCCTACAGGTCACATTAAGCTGATCTCTAAAATAGCCATTTTACCTCCGCTTTCATTCCAATTTCCTCCCACAATAACTTATGTACATGATGACTATTAATCATTCTACATTGTGTATAACCCTAATTATTCCCCAATTCATAAGCTTTCATACCTCATTTTTGCATTCCCAAACCCATCAATTCAAAACACCTCCCCCTCCTTCACCCACTAAAAACCGAGCCGCATTCCTAAAACATGATCGGGTCTTTGTTGTTATCTCCATTTGTAACCTAAACCAATACTTAAAATAAGGTTATAATAACACTATTATTACACCTACCACCCATTCTTAATCATAATCCATTTTCATTTCATCACATGTCTACTTTCAATTATACAAGTAACAAATCCAGGAAAGAAAAACCTAATTGTAACCTTAATTGTGATTTTTGACTGTTTTACTCATTTTTCCAGACCCATCTCACTTCCTTGAATGTAAGCCACTCTCCCAAGAGTCACTTGCTTCAAAACCTAAAATGAGTTTACAAACCCTTCATCCCACCATCATTAACCATCCTTTCTTTAACAATGTTATACAAGAATTACACCTAAGCCGTATCGACTCAACACCTCAAAAGACCCTTATATGAACCCTATCTTCACATTGTCAACGGCTTTCCGTCTTTCAATTTTTTAACCTATTTTAACTTTCAAACACCACAACGACACTAACTTCTCTCTGATTCTTTCACTATTATACGTAAGCCCTAGATTCTGTTATTCACCATACAGGCTAATCAAAAGTATGCAAAATATAATCCAAGAAAGTCAAGAAAACCATCTAAACATTCCCTAATCAAACCCGTGACATCATTTCTTCAATTATTAATCCTTTTTTAACCCAAACAATTGGCTAATCTTACTAATCTTCCTTATATCAGGACCTTGGCTTACATATATTTCAACTATCCTTAATCATTTTTACACGAAATAAAGCTTGAAAAAACTTGTGAAACCCTAGGTCGAATCCCCAAAACAACCAGCACCCTCCTTCTCCATCAATTTTTGAACCTTCTTCAAACCATTCACCAAGTGAAAATAACTTCCATAAACCCCTTCTAGAAACCCTTAAAGCAGCTTACCCACATGATCTTACCTTTCCTTGCGCCAAAATTGAAGACACATGAGGCCTTGTTGTACCACTCTTCTAGCCGTGACTCCCAATATACCCTCAATATTACAATTTCCCACTCTCCTTCAATCTTACTATTCCTAGAACTCATACTCCCACACCATAGTTCAACACATACCATACTAGACCCTCCCACAAATCCATGCATAGATCCTAAGTGTTCCTCTAACTTCCTTTGCCTTCAAACTATATAAATAGGACACTCCTAAATCATTCCATTTTTCTTCTGTTACCACTTAGATCACCACTTCTCTCCTCTCTATAAACCCTTCAATGTAGATAGCAATAATCTCTTGCCTCTATTAATAGACGCCTATAGTGATTATTTGAGAAGTCTCAAGTACACAGACAAGGATAACGCAAAAGAAACCAAAAAGAGAGAAACGAGCCTCGGGAATCCCCCGATGTCGTATATTCTGGCCACTCGTTAGAAGCCGAAAGTCCCAACAAGATTTCTAAACCGCTATTCCAAGTCCACGCATAGACGTTCTAATACCTAGAGAGTTCTCCTAATGCTGCATGTTACTGCTGTCATAATGTCACGCATATGTTCATCTTGATCCTTGCCTAAAACTTCACTTATAATAAAGCTTTAACTACCTTCTCAATAACACCATAAGTGTTATGTCCTTTTTGACCTCACCAAAACCTCCTACACCTGAAACCCTTAATTTCATGTGTTGGTGCTACCTTCAATACTATGAGCCTAAAACTTGCGAAACCTACGCTGTTTTAATCTATCCTATTAAGCTTCTCGTATAATGTTAAGAAATAAGTGCTTTGATAAGTCATGATCAACAGAATTTTATATCCTTAAATAACCGCGCCGTTTTCATTTCTTTTAATACCCTAATTTGTCCCGTTCTTTACTTCCTAGCTTAAGAATAGTTTAAATTTAACTTTGTGTTTGGATCCTAGATCTGAACTCATCTAGGATATAGTGATATATGATCATTGAGGATAATTAAAAGACATGACTCATAATCAAGATACCAAACCTAGCTACTTTACTTATTAAAGATTTAATATTAAAATGCTTATAAATAAGCACCCGGGAGGGGGATACTATATAATAAGCTATATAACCTAGGCGCCTCCTATAGGACATCCATGACCATCCTCCTAGAGAAAAAACACTCACACACCTTTTGTTTACAATTGTATCGTGGAATCACCAATAACCTAGGTGGCTAAATCTTTATATAATAGAGGGATAGGTTTACAAAGACAAAAGCACCCTAGCTTACTAAACTATGCTAACCTAAAATTAATACGCATAATAGGTCCTCATTGTTTCTTCTTTCTTCATTTTGCTTGTGGGTTTTGTAATCATCAAATCTGTAATTCCCAACAATCTTCCTACTTATTTGATTATTACAATAAAAACAATCTGTATGAGAAACAATGCTAAAAACATGTCATCACAATTATTTATGCTGACACATCATGATCTTCTTCCCCTTTTTGTAATCATCTAATAGGGGGTTGTGCCACTCGTAAACGCTTCTTTCCCTCAAGTGATGCATGTAGATGATAAGTATATGAACAATAAAGCTTCCCCTTTAAAAAGTATAATAACCATCTCATTGAATCTCGGACTTGGGAATTGGCCTTGAAATAGTAGGTTTCAATGAATCATCCATGTGGCAATAACATCCTCCTTCTATATTGTATATGTTGCCTAGAACGGCGATCTACCTCAATCCTTTGTTGCATCTCACAAGAAGGGTGAACTTTGTTACATTATTCGATTAAATGCGAATGCATCAAACGTCTTCACTATATCCTTATCTGATTTAGTTGCGGATCATAGACATGTGGATTACACCTAGTTACTGGTTAATCGTTGGTCCCAGAACCTACTCTCCCCATAACAGTACAACGAAGGTCTCATCGATTCTCAACAATATTAAGACTGTCTGATCCCAGTATCAAAACGAGTATTTTATTACCGATACAAAATAAAAATTGTACATCAGCTAGGATTCATCGCTGATCCCTGATCTAAAAATCCTCCCTAGCCAGGTCGGAAATATAATGTGGTTTGGTCCGGGACCAAAAACACGACATTTTTATGTATGTATAAAACAATTGTAAACACCAAAAACCCAAATCAATGTGGAGAAAAAACAAGCCAATACGGCAATCTATAGTATACAATATCCAAGGGGGTCTCATGGACCTAAAATATGTGTTGTAACGATATCCGATCAACACTAGCAGCAGGAGGGAAACGTTAAGAGAACAAGTAGGAACCACAAGCATACCAGCAGGAGGAACTTCCAGCAGGAACCATGAACTTCCAAGCAGGAACCATGACAAACAATCAGCGATTCCACAAATCACTCCATAAAGTCAGGAAGTAATTTTGGGAAAATATACAATCCCTAACAATCAGGGATTTATATTAAAACATATCCTTTCCCAAACCACGACTTATCATCATAACTGCTTCCAAATCTGTGAATTCATAACCAATCTGCCAATAATCACGTAGGCCCATGTACATACCATATGACTAGCAGATCCAACCATATACACACAGACGCAGCCATCATTCACACCTACACACACATCCTTTAACAACCTGTTGCGACTTTTCTTTTAAACCTGCTGTTTTCTTTGTAACTACGACCACCTGCTGCTGTTATCACACGTACACCAGCAGACCCATAAAGTAGATAAACTAAAACAGCAGAAACAAACATATAACTCGTACATATACCTTTTTTTTAAGTATCCAGACGACGCCTTAAAAGTGTCACAAAATCGTCGCAAAATCTGTCACAAAACAGCATCTCCTTCCTCCCATATGCTTTAGCGACACATGATTTGTCACTGTTCTGTCGCTAATCAGTCACATAGCTGTTGCAAAACTGTCATAGATCTGTCCCATATCCATCAGCGACACTTTTTCTGTAGCAAAGTTGTCGCTAATTCATGGATCCTGCGTTTCGAACAAGAATGAAGCATAAATACCATCATGATCACGTCACAGATGAGATCATCAATTTAGAAGCCTTCATGTGTCATTACTGCTGCTGCCTTTAAACAAATTAGGGTTTGCATAAAAACCCTAATTCCCCAATACGCCTTTTTATTAAAAATAACAGAAAATTAATTTAACATAAAAACCTTGTAGATCCTAGATCGAGAGCCACGAGGCTCTGATACCACATGTTAGATCCAAGATCTGGACTCATCTAGGATATCATGATCATGATCAATGCGGAATAATTAAACAGATCATAATCAAGAACAAGGCTTTTACTAATAAAGATTACTATTAAAATGCTTATAAATAAGCTACTAATAATAAGCTACTAAACCTAGGCGCCTTATAGGACATGACGCCTAGAGAACACACACACCTTTGGTTTACATTGTATCTGAAATCAATCAATAAACCTAGGTGCCTACCCTCTTTATATAATAGAGGGACTAGGGTTTACAAGCCAAACCCTAGCTTACTAACTAAGCTAACTAAATAATACATAATAGGTCCTCATTGTTTCTTATTTCTTCATTTCTACTTGTGGGTTTTGTAATCATCAAATCTGTAATTCCCAACAAATTTTCTTGCTAAAATTTATACAAGAGTTAAAAGATATCTTGTACTAGTTATTTTTTTTCTCTTGTTGTAAAC
>BQNB010033286.1:9640-52459 GCA_026074375.1 Tanacetum coccineum
GTGCGGCTTTGATGCTTGTATGATAACTATTATTATATTAGAACTCAATCAGCAGTATTAGAACTCAATCAGCAGTAAGTGTCTATCCCAACCCTTCCCAAAATCTATCACGCAGGTGCGTAACATATCTTCAAGAGTTTGGATAGTTCTTTCACTTTGCCCGTCAGTCTGCGGATGGTAAGCAGTGCTCATATCTAATTTAGTACCCAAGGCCTTCTGAAATGTCCTCCAGAAGTTTGCTATAAATCTACCGTCACGGTCACAAATGATCGAGACTGGTATTCCATGTCTCGTGATCTTTCAAGTATAGTCTTGTCAATTTGTCCATAGAGTTATTTTCCCTCATCGGTAAAATGTGTGCAGACTTGGTAAGTCTATCTACAATCACCTAAATGGTATCATAACCATTTGACGTCCTTAGGAGCTTTGTGATAAAATCCATGGTGATATTATCCCACTTCCACTAAGGTATCTCAGGTTGCACCAACAAACCAGATGGTTTTTGGTGTTCAGCTTTGACATTTAAGCACCTCAAACACTTGCTGACATAGGTGGCAATATCGGCTTTCATGTTGGGCCACCAATATAGTTTCTTCATGTCTTGGTACATCTTGTCAGAACCCAGATGAACATAATATTTTGACTTGTGGGACTCATGCATAATCAAAGTCCTTAGATCACCATAGCATGGCAACCAACTTCTGTTATTCAAACACAGTGTTCTGTCAGCACGCGGTTCCAACTTCTCTTTCCTAATCATACCTCCCACATCTTCAGCCTCGAAGATCTCTAGTTTCCTTGCCTCAGTCTGAGCGATTAAAATCTGCTTAGGAAGATCTAAACCAATAGTCATAACTAAGGCTCGAACCCGTAATAGCTTAATTCGTTATTTTCTGCTTAAAGCGTCAGCCACTACATTAGCTTTTCCCGGGTGATAACGAATTTCACAATCGTAATCACTGAGCAACTCTAACCAACGACGTTGCCTTATGTCCAACTACTTCTGATCAAGGATATGTTGTAAACTTTTATGATCAGTGAACACGTACACTTTGTTCCATACAGATAGTGCCTCCAAATCTTTAGAGCGAACACTACTGCTCCTAACTCCAAGTCATGAGTTGTATAATTCTTCTCATGAATTTTCAGTTGTCGTGATGCATAAGCAATCACCTTCTCATTTTGCATTAAGACAACACCTAATCCTTTATGCGAAGCATCGCAATAAACAATAAAGTTCTCAGCTCCTTCAGGTAAAGCCAAGATAGGTGCACTACACAGTTTCTGCTTTAATAACTGAAAAGCGGCTTCTTGTTTTTGTCACCCCAATCAAACTTGACCTTCTTTTAGGTTAGCTTGGTCATTGATTTGGTGATCTTTGAGAATCCTTCAATGAATCTTCGATAATGACCGGCAAGACCTAAAAATTGACAGATCTCTGTTGGTGACTTAGGAGATGCCCAATCTTTAATTGACTTGATCTTGGCGGGATCTACGTAAATGCCCTTACTGTTAATTACGTGACCAAGGAACTGTACTTTAGGAATCCAAAATTCACACTTAGAATATTTTGCATACAACTCCTCTATCTTAAGCAACACCAAGATTAACTTAAGATGTTCTTTATGCTCTTGCTTGCTCTTCGAATAGATCAGGATATCGTCAATAAAGACAATCACAAATTTGTCCAGGTATGGCTTGCACACCCGATTCATGAGATCCATAAATACAGTCGGTGCGTTAGTCAAACCAAATGAAATAACTTGAAATTCATAATGTCGATATCGATTTTTAGATGTGGTCTTCGGGATATCTTCTTCACGAACTCTCAGTTGGTGATAACCTGATCTAAAGTCGATCTTCTAGTAGACACTCGACCCTTGTAGTTGATCGAATAAATAATTAATTCTTGGAAGTAGATAACGGTTCTTCACCGTTAGCTTATTTAATTCCCGGTAATCGATGCACATCTATAATGATCCATCCTTCTTCTTGACAAACAAGACCGGAGCTCCCAAGGTGATGAACTAGGTCTTATAAAGCCTTTGTCAAAAAGTTCCTGCAGTTGATCCGACAATTCTTTCATCTCGGACGGAGCCAATCGATAAGGCACCGGTGCTACAGGCGTAGCACCAGGTACTAAATCGATTTGAAATTCCAGTTGTCGGGTTGGTGGAATACCCGAAAAGTCCTCAGTAAATACTTCGGGGAAATCTCGAACAATAGGTACATCTTCAAGTCGCTTCTCCTTTGACTTGTCTTCAGTCTTCTTCGTGGTAATATGTGCCAAAAAGACATGACATCCTTTCAGCAGATACTTCTGAGTTTTGGTGCACGAGATGATGTTCAATCAAGACTCATATCCGTTGTTACTTCTGTCACCACGAACAATTAAGATTTCATTTCTAAAGGGGATACAAACGATCTTCTCGTCATAGACGATTACAGCATGATATTTTGATAACCAGTCCATGCCAATTATATAACAACCCATAATTTTCCTTTATGTAATTATCTATCTATTAAATTAGATGCAATTTTCCCAGTGTAATTTCCATCTATTAAATTAGATGCAACCATTTCCATGGGAATATTTTTGCTTTATTCCATCCATAATGTAACGTAACTTACATAACCAAAGTAAACGTGCTCACGCAACCACCAATGCCAATTTCATCAACGTTTATATCAAGTAAACATTATAATATGTCAAGCAATATGTTTTAAACTCCATTTTTACCATACGTTATCTATTTAACATACTATCCAAAACATTTATTATAAAACGGATTTCATACGTTAACGTTTATATCAAAACCCCGACTACATGTAATGTTTACTCACAATACAAATGTACAAGCTTGTAAGGCATGTGTAGAAGTTTACAATGCATAAAATTCAAACTATGTTTCCCTCCAAAACCCTAGTACAACTCATTTAAGCCCAAGGTACAAGCCAATAATGCATAACATTCAAATTATGCATTTTCCTACCAATTTTCTAAGGTATTTCATACCACCCTTCTAGCATGAGTTACAAGCTTCCAAAGCACAACATTTAAACTAGTTTTCCCTCTAAAAATTCTAACCCTAGCTCGTCCTAACCCTAACCCAAAAACCCTAAACAACTCGAAACCCTAAACTAGTTCAAACCTAGCCACAACCAAGCAACCACCCTTTCACCACAATGCCGCCACCTTACTACACCTTGTCACCACCTTGTTAGCCTCCTTTCACCTCCTTGTCACCACCTTCTCAACTTGCACCCCAAGTAAACCTCTTTGTCACCTCCTTGGATAGCCGAACCCCTTCCAACCTCTCAACACCTCTTTAAGCTAGTCCCTAGCCTCTAATAGTCACTTGGCTAAACCTTGATCAATACTCTACATAACTTGGCTACTACTCCAAGTCTTAAGCCTTATATAAAGCCAAAACATCCACACCTTCATAATTCACCACAAAATCAAACCATCACTTGAAATAATGATCTAGCCGAGCTCTAGAAGAGAAGAAGGATGTTTAAACCAAGTAGAAGCCAAGAAACAAGAGAAGAAAGGTTCTTGATTCATCTCCAAGTCATTTTGACCCATATCAACCTATTTTGATCCATTTCATGTACTAGTAAGTCCTACCATTTGTTCTATAAGCTCTTGTCACATGTTAGATCCTTTATAAGCTTTGTTATATCCATTTGTACAAGCTAAACCATTTTGGAAACTTCTAAATCAAACTAAACCCTAATCGACCCCTAATCGACCAATGTTGAAACCCTAATCTATGCAAAATCCTAAAATAAGCTAGCTAAAGCTTATTCTAGTCTTAATAAGCCCCTATTCATCTTTATGATTACGTGAAATAAGCCCCTAAATCCTAAGCCCACTTGTTTGTTTTTCCTAAAACAAACGCACCCTTAAAACCCTAAAAATGATTTTCGTAACCCTAATAAGCTAAAATCCATAAGCTGATATTATAAGCTATTCCTATAAGCTCTTTTATCATTTTTATAAGCTTAGAATCAAACCCTAAAAGCTCAAACCCATCGAGTTAAAGTTTCAAAACCAAACGCACCCATTTTGAGATTTCGAGCTCATAAGCTCATTTGATAAGCTATAAGCTTGTTAAACCTACTTATTTTAGCTTATAGTAATAAGCTATAACCTGCAAATCGATTTCGAGATTTAAAAATACCAAGTATAACGAATTTGGACGAGTAATGCAAATCGAATTGTGCATGGAGGGTATATATTGTAACTTTTAAAATTATTAAACTTTCGGGCCAAAAGTGTAATTATCCTAAAGTTAAAACCACAAGGGCCTGTTTTGCCATATTTCAAAGTTAAGGGTTTAAATGTTTAAAGATATAAAGTAAAGGGTTAAATTTGTAAATAAATATATACCAAGGGTATATATTGTCATTTTTGAATTCTCGAGGGTATAAAATATAATATTTTTATATTTAATAATAAAAACATATTTAAATATTTTAAGACTCGATTTTATTAAAAACCTGACACATGTATCATTTCATTCATCGATCGAAACATTATAAAACAATTATGTTATATATTTAACATAATTTATCATGCACTAGCTTTTCAAGAAACTTAAAAAGATAAAATCTTATCATTTAAACTATAACGTATCATGTTACTAGGGAATTTCATGTGAGGGGTTTTCATTTGGGTAGACGTTTTGACGACTTGCTGGATTTATGATTTAAAGTGTCCTAGCTCCTCAAACGTTTACTACATGACCTATGGATTATGATAGCCCGAACTGTGATACGATATTTTCATAAACCAAATTAATATTTACGTTAAACTTTATGAAATAAAGTTTTGAAATATAAAACTAAGACTTGACATATTACCCCAGGTTGTGTGACGAGGCCGTTTATTTCCTATTGAGTCACTTTTGACGTCAATTAGATTTCTCTGTTAAGGTGAGTTCATAGTCCCACCTTTACATGTTTTCTAAACCCCGTGGGGAGATACATGAATACAAGTATTTTCAACTATATGTTTGTGACACCCCAGATTTACAACGCAGCAGAATACAACATTGGGGTGGCTACTTCATAAGAATAAGCTTCAGAGTCACGGTAAACTGTATTTAATTTTTATTAAAAAGATCAGAGTTACAAGGTCCCAATAACTTTATAAAAACTCATTTCAAAATAATCCACAACATGTTTAAGTTTCTTTAAAAGAAAACATTTTATCATATGTGCAAAGTTCACCAAGTCCACGTCCTTCGATATCCGCATTCCATCCCATCCAAGCTAGCAAGCATATACCTGAGATAAACATGCTAAAAAGTCAACGAAAACGTTGAGTGAATTCATAGAGTTTATAAACAACATTTTGAACACAAGCATAGCAAAAAATAACATTTTAGTTCATAGAACAATCACAACGATGCTAGAGCCACGAACCGAACCTTAACCATGTGCCCAACCTGGAGTGATAGTGCTACACACTCCCAATACTAAATACAATATGTCCCCGTATGCCCTCGCAAGGAACACAGTTTTTGGGTTATCTGAACATATATATCAAGACATGAATAATGTCTATGTTTTTTTATTTTATTGCTTTATCACCTGTGATATTATTCACATGTACAATATCATAATCAATTTAACTACCATAAACACTTTATGTGGGGTATTACTCTAAAGTGACTAATTTCATACTTTATTACTTATCAACTGATATATTACTCTAAAGTGACTAAGACGGACAATTTAAATACTTTTTATCTTTGATACAATGTTATATTACAAGTGATAAATAAGTGTCACATACAAATACCAAAATGAATAAAAAAGAAGCAAACTATGAAAATAACAACTCGATGTATTCTCAAAATCAAACAAGAGTTGCATTAATTTGCAAAGAATGAGAAATGATAGAGTTGAATATATGTTAGATGCTAAGCGTGGAGTAGTTGGATCTCTTTAGAGCTCATAGAGGTTAATTGCAGATATAAAACTGAACATTTTCCTTTTTATAGCAGTTAAAGAGAGCGAGAGAGAGAAAAAGAGAGAGCGAGAGAGAGAAAACAGACGCGTATAATTCATGTTGGGAATTATATAACCAAAAGCAAACATTCGAAAGCGCATTATTTAAAGTGTATAATTATTTATAAGTATTATATATAATAAATGTGAGATATTAATTAAAACCATATTATCCGACACGCGTTCGGAAAATTACGAAATAACTCATTAAAATTTATTTAATAAACGTAAACATACGTTTTAAGGTTACAATTTAGACAATTAATGTCTTTAAAACTTTTATAAGAGTTTATATTAATATTTTAGTTGTGACTTATAAAATAATATATTATAAGTTAATGTTTCATTTTCTTGACGATTTTAGTTAAAATAGTTATATCGTTTGTAAGAGTATAATTTTCGATTATTCACCGGGTTATTGTATATTTATAATTTGATAAATATATAAAGACTATATAACTTTATCCTTTTATTGGATTTTTAAGATAATAGAAGTTTAAGAGAAAAATTAATAAGTATATAGATTTTTAGAAATTTCGGCATGACCTTGCCGTTTATACAACGTTTCCATGTATATAAAAATACATAACTTTCCCACTTTTATCAATCAATACCACAATATTGTTCTTGTCTCAAAATTTGTAACTATCTAAGTTTACCACAATAATAATTCCAAGTAAAACCAAACGCACCCTTATTTAGGGGCTACTGTCCCAAACACCCTTAATAAGACATAAACTCAGATCCAAACACCCCCATATGGGTTGTTATCTACAAATCCAAACGCCCCTAATGGCATATTTATATGTAATTCCAAACACTTGTTTGAGCCGCGTTTTTACATCGGAAAATCAACAAATAACCGAAAATAGCTTATAAGGAATAAAATTAACAAAAATAAAGAATCACCACCACAAGCCCGACACCACCATGGTGCGGCTGTGGTGGCCACAGCCGGCTCGGCCGCCGCCACAGCGGTGGCGTCAAGCGGCTGAGCACCGCGAGGCACCCCGAGGGGTTACGCCGCCACAGCCCGACACCACATGGTGCGGCTGTGGTGGCTGTACCGTCGTCCGACCGCCACCACGATGGTGGTTTGGCGGCGGACAGCCCCTATTTGACATAACCCATGACCAAATCAACCACAAAAATTTATATACTTCATTTTTACACTTGATGTAACCACCATGCATGAAAAAAAATAGGCAAGATCCGGAGGTTTTGAGAGGCTTTAGGGGTGCATCGCCGGCTGTGGTGGTCGATCCGCCACCCATGGCCGCGCCACGGCAGCGGCAGCGGCTGGTAAAGCCGGCGCTGTAGTTGTGGTGACAGGCGGGTGACGGAAATGGGAGGCGAGGTGAGGGTGATGGTTATGGTATGGGATGTGCATGGCAACATGGTGACCGCAGTAGAGGTGGCAGCGGCGGAGACGGAGGGTGTATTGAGGTGAATGAGTCTAAGAGATGGAGAGGCAACAGGTGGGAGAGTCACGTGCGATTTATCGCCGAAATAAACGACGGAAAAGTATTCCGGTCGCCGGAACATATGGCGGGCGCCTGAATTAGGAGTAAAAAAAGAGGGGGAGAGGGGGTGATGTAGGGTTAAAAGTGTGTGACTTGAAATATGTTAAAATGAAAAATTTTAGTTAAATTTTGATATAAATATAACAATAGTTTTAAAAGTAATGAAAGGTAGATATAATTCTTAGGGTTGTATTTGAAAATATCATAGAGGGACTAGAATTGAAACTTTTGGTAAATTATTTTAAATAAACGTATTTCTGTGTCTCGTTTGGACGAGTTAACTTATGATACAAAAGACCCGAAACTTGCGTCCATTGTTTTCAAATAATTTTTCCATCGAAACTAAGTATTCACACGACCATATTTCGAAATATTTTGTAAATGTTCTTTTTAAAATGTTATTATTTATTTGGTAACCCATATGGTCTCACGGTTTAACGATTTTCCGTAAAAAAAATAAAAAAAAAAAAAATCTAATAAATGATCGCGTTTCAACAACGTTTATAAATAAAATATAAAAAACTTATTAAAATATTTTTTATTTAAATAAATTCATAAATAAATAAAATCTCATTAGTCCTTCTTGTCGGTACGCGTTGTTTGTCAGCTTTTCAGAGCCAACTAAGTTTGAAATAAATAAATAATAAAAAAAAAATTATGAGAATTATGTACTAATAATTATGATTTATTATTTAAAATAAATTTTGGAAAATTATCGGTTACGCGGGAATTTTTTTTTTTTTTTTTTTTTGACGATAAAAGGTCAAACGGTCAAAAGTCAAGTTAAACTCGAAAAGTAAAAGGGTAACATAGTTATTTAAGGTTCCGAAAATTGACGGTTGTCACATTCTCTCCTCCTTTAGGAAGCGACGTCCCGACGCTTAATCACTTTATTCGTCCCAATTTTTACTTGCAATGGGTGGAAGATGACATTCTCGAATGGATTCACATGTTCTCACATCATAGCCACACGACCTCGGACGCATTTGAAAAAAATTTCAAAGCGACAATCAATTCAAAAATCATCGGTGATCACCCGATCAAATCAAAACACATATCGATCAATGGGTCTCGCTGAAAGAGATCGTGATATTATAAAAATCGCATAAAATACACATAACTCCATCGGAAGCGTTACAACATTATTCAAAACAAGGCGCTCATCATTAAGCGTATACAATCACATAATTGCATGCTCGCTAACCGTCAAGCCATGCAAATTGAAAGAAAGCGCACTTATGCGGAAATCACTTAGAGTATACATAACTCTATCGAAAGCACTACGGCATTAATCGAAACAAGGTACTTATCAATAAGCACATACTATCACAAAATGACTGACAATGCTTGCTAAATAGCCAGACCATGCAATCAAGTCAGTTCATCACGTTAACTCAAGCTTGCTAAATAGCCAAGCATTTAATAACAACTAATATTTTCGTGCTAAGACCAGCCCATGAAAGTTTTTGTTTTTTTTAAAGTTATATGATGTTCGTAAAAAATTCGTATGGGTCCTGAAAGCCATGGATCCTTATCCCACAAAATTTTTAACATTGAAGTGTGACTCACACACAAGACGTATTCAAACCCAAAAGAGATTACATGGTAAATCATAAACCAGATTCATACCCAAACGAGATATACAGGTGAATCACAAACTGATTCATACAAAAAGAGATTACAGTATATATGAAAACAGGGTGCTCACATAGGCATTAAAGCCATAGGATGCCTATCCAACAAGATTGTTATCGACCGTAGTTGCTCACGATAAAAATGCCGAACGCATCCATACCCTATCACGTAGATTGCTCACACGCGGAGATGCCAATACCTATTCATAGTCAGAGTGCTCACACGCGTATCCATACCCTATCATCGTAGAGTGCTCACACGTGGACCATACCCTATAAATGTCAAGTTTGCTTATATTATCAAACCCGCTGTGCATTCTTTTACGTGCCCTCAAGTCACGATCGTCACCCACCGCTTGGCTACCTACTCGCCATGAACCACTTCTGAGCTCGCACCGAAACGCGACCGTCTTCGGTCCGTGTGCCCTTAAATCGTCTCGACCTATTTAGCGATCTCAATAATAAGGGTAGGACGTACCAGAAGCCGGAATCCGACTTCATAATAATAATCCGCCTGAGCGTCGCATAATAAACGTACGACCACGTCGACTAAATCAAATAACACATAAACCTAATAGCAAGCAATAATTTTGCACCATAAATTGTTCAACTATTGCCTATCCGTCGTTGATCATCGACGATCAAAGGGGATCGAGTCAAGCACAAGGACTCCTCAACTGAATAAACGGAGACGGCAAACGGGATTGTCTTTTATCTACCGCCGACGAAGTACGCAAACACCAACTAGGTCCATCGCGGTACCATTTATTCCTACGAAAACATGATGACCTAGGACACATTATCGTTCGGTAGGATCCGACCATTGTGCTTGGCTCTTGCGCCGAAGGCTCTCCTTTTGAGCCATCCTTGTGTGACTCTACGAATGGTGATCCGAGTTCCACTCTAAACGATGTAAACGAGTTCACAAGGCAGAACAGGAACCATCAAACACCATACGAAATCACACTCGAGCTTGTGAAGGATTCATTCGTAATTTTAGATGACCGATAACAGCAAACGTTTCGGGTCGAAAGTTTTCTTCACGATCACAGCTATCCAACAACAAAAGATTTACATTTTGAGGTAAAAGAACTTTCCTCTCAACGTCGATTGACATATCGAAAAGAGTAGGGGAAAAATTAAGGTAAGGAATCAAATTTATTAGGCAGAGTCTATTATACATTGGTCTCGTAGTTACTCTCCGAATTCGTCTTTCTTCCACTTTGGCAGTCTTACTGATGCTGTTAAAATTCTTCTCATAGTCAGTATCAGTTTCTTGGTAATTCAATCACCACAATAGATGACTTAGGGGGATATCCCACGTTACACAGTGACACCACAAAAAAAATTTCCGAAATTACTTCGTATCCCATGGCTGACATTCTAAGGCAGCACCATCTAAAGAAAAGATTCAAGGAATGTGCAAGAAAATTCAACTCTTTCACTGAATCAGATCGAATAGATTTACTAGCATAATGAGCCCCCATATGGATGTGTTCTCACCCAAACATTTATTCCAAAACCAACTAGTTAAAGGCGAAGATTAATCCTACACAAACCTGATAAAGCGTGGCTCTTCCTGAATTATGCATAAGTTTAGTCTAGTGCTATGCATAATTGAGACAAGCCGACGACACTACGTCCGTAAACCTCGTCAAAAAGAAAACTTTTCGATTATTACACACCATATATGATGATAAAAGTTTTGGACCTATCCTTGAAAATAAGTATATTATTTGACATAAAATGGGAAAAATATATTTACCTTCGTTTTGAGAAACACCTCAACTATTGTTCATTTATTTTGGAAACACATTTTGCTGAATTGTCTTCTTATAAAATCGACGAGCAATTATGAGGTAAATTATTTGAAAAACAATTTCTATATTATTATATAATTTTGGAAAAAATAGTTCATAAAAAGACTAAAAGTGTTTAGAATCTAGGTCATAGCAAGTACAAGAAGTAGTAATCAAGAATCGAGCAGATCGAATGAGGAAAATTGGACGAATAATCGATAACTGGAATTGACCACACAAGGAGTCAAGTTACAATCCAACGTGCTCGACCACACCTATAAACGTGTCGCGTAAGTCAGAGCAAATTAAAAGTATAACGAACGATACGACTTCAAATCTTATAATATCCTTGATAAAATGATATAAGAAGGCCATGCGATGAAATTCCACTAGCTCTATCTAATTAATATCACTAAACATATAGTAGAAGCGATCCCTATTTCAATAAATTATTATTTTTAATAGGCCCGTTATCGGATAACCTTACCGTAATCGATATAATTACTAGATTAAAGTCTCGACACTTGTGGTCATATTTATTAACATCCATTACTTATATACCATAAACTTTTTTAGTAAAATATTGAGAGTTATTATTTTTATAATATCCAACAAGATTCAAATTTAGCACAATTGACATTTTAAAAATCAACATTGACTTTTTAATAAGATTTTATATTATTTTACGTCAAAACTGTCCGTTCTATCCTATTTTCGACATCGTTACTCTAAAGAGATTTCATTTAAAACAATGTTATCGAACAACTTTTTAGTTTTTAGTCAGATTTAATCTCCGACAAAAATGCACCAGAATGCTCTAACCAAAATTCCTGCTGAAACTTATTTTATTTTAAGTGAAAAAATAAAAATATGACTTTTCATTTTTGACCCCTTACAAGTGATTTAACAATAAACAAGCCTCGGTGCAGTCAAATAAAAATTGACATTCCGAACAACATTCACGTGGTTTTTGCCGTAAAGCTAAAACTACTCGAAGTGCTACGAATTGCTCTTTAAAAATTATATCAGCTTTTTAATTAATTATTTCAAGTGTTATAGTTTTTCACTTAAAGTGTATATTCCGATTTTTGTTCCAGTTTCTTCGTTACAATGAGTTAAGAGCTTTATTTTATATCAAAACGTTTGCAAAAATAAACTTGATCTTATTTTAAATAAAAATAAGCTTTTACAAAATATCGGGCCTTGAAATACGGGTTAACTTTCTGTTCAAAGTCGCGTGTTACAAAACGCGCCAAAAGTTTATTTTGATCCAAAAATCAATTCATATCAAATTTAAACTTACTTATACACGATATTGAAATTGTTTAATTTTTCCCAATAATGCTTTCAATCTAATCTACGCAAGTTCTCGACGGATTTCATCACAAGCCTTTATCAATAACGAATTAAATCGCGAAAACATAGATTATACTAGTAATAGAATTTACTCACCATGATATACCAAGCAAGATCGAAGAAGAAATAGTTTCGCCTTGTACCTTTGTTCCTTAGCTATTTGATTCTTTAGTGGCGGCTCGAAACACAACAAAAATATAACCAAGCCTCAAATCTATATAATATTGCAATGTATATATATATATATATTGCACATATACGAAATTTTATCAAAACATATCATAATGGTGACCCATACAAGTATACAATATTACAAACATTCGAATGTAAGCGAGTAACAATAATCGAAAGGCAAATGTATAACATAGCGGTTCCCGAACGTAAAAACGGTATATCGAGTATGATATATACACAAACATATATAAATACTTTATACGCACGCTTGGAATAAATAATACAAACAATGGCTTATCAACAAGCACATAAGGATCGTGAAGGATCGGGCGCGCGGATAAGCGATATCGATGAAACGACTCGTGAAAATTTTCAAAAACAGTCAATAGTCCAGTTTTAAAAAAAAACGACCTAGAGTTCGCTATCGACTCGTGCTCTGATACCAATCATGTGACGACCCCAGATTTTTACACGCATCAGATACAACATTGGGGTCTACTCATAATATTCCGCTCACGAGTCACGTAAACGTGTATTTAAAAATTTATTAAAAAGAATCAGAGTTACAAGGTCCCAATAACTTAATAAAAACTCATTTCAATAATCCACCACATGTTTAAGTTTCTTATAAGAAACATTTTTATCATAAGTCAAAAGTTCACAAGTCCAACGTCCATCGATATCCGCATTCCACCCCTTCCAGCTAGCAAGCATATACCTAAGAAAACATGCTAAAAAGTCAACGAAAACGTTGAGTGAATACATAAGTTAAAACATCATTTGAACACAAGTCATAGCAAAACATTTAGTTTACATATAACAATTACACAAAACGATGCTAAGCCACGAACCGAAACCTTAACCATGTGCCCACATCCTGAGTGATAGTGCAACCAACACTCGCAGAACTAAATACAATAGTCCCCGTAATGCCTCAGCAAGGAACACACCCAGACAGTTCGTAAGGCCTAAATAGATCTAAATAATATAGCACTCTAGACGTTCAACCCACGGTTTTAACGTGTGGATTGACGATTCATGAAGGAAGGGCCACAACATAATCACTCATAAAGCAACTTCACATAAAAAAGTCACCTGTGTTCGAATATTATTCAAACAGCATGTATCATCCCATCCAGGGTTATAAAATTATAAAAGATTTAAGGCGAGGCTATGAACTCACCTTGCTCGTAAGCAATAATCGAATAATCTATATAACCAAACTTGCGTGCAATTGAAAATCTTGACACGAACGGCAAAGTGTTGCAATTAATCCAAGCGTAATGCTCCATTTATTAGGGAGGTAAAAGTGATGGGTTTTCCGATGGATCAGTTACATCGACAAACGACTCAAAAAAAAAATACACAATGAAAAATATAACATTTCGGTCGTTGGCCAAATAAAATAAACAAAATGATAGAACAAGTATGTAAGGTATATCCCATAATAATTACATAAAAAAACGATACGCGTAAAATTTCATTGCGAGATTATAATAACCAAAAGGCAAAAAATCGAAAGTGTATTATTTAATTTAATGCCAATTTCTTTACTATCATAATTATTATATACATAATGAAAAGGAAGAGATTTTAAAATAAACAAAATTATAATCGAAACGTATACGGAAATCACTAAAGAATTCAGTAAAGATTTATTTAATAAACGTAAACATACGTTTTAAGAATACAAGTTAGACAATTAATGTCTTTAAAATTTTTATAAAAGTTTATATTAATATTTTAGTCGTGACTCAATAAAAAACAATATTTCAAATGATAATTATTTATATATCTTGACGATTTTATAAAATAGATATATTCGTGTATGTAAATAGTTAATAAGTTTTCGAATAATTCACCGGTTAATGTATATATAAAAATCTTGATAAATATATAAAGACTATATAAGATTAGCGTCCTTTAATTGGATTATTTAAAGTTAAAAGAATTTAAGAGAAGACTTTATAAGTATATTAATTGTTAGAAATTATCGGCATGACTTGCCAGTTTATACAACGTTTTCCATGTATATAAAAAACATAATTTTCCCACTCTTATCAACCAATCAACAATGTATTTCGCGACTCAATAAATTATAACAAGCCAAGTTTACAATAATATAATTTCAAGTAAAACCAAACGCTCCCGTTATTTAGGGTCTACTTTCCCAAACACCCAGTTAAGGCTATAAAGACTCATATCCCAACATCCGTAATTGGTTTGTTAACCACCAACCCTAACAGCCCCAAGATGGCATGATTTATATACAAATCCAAACGCCCTTTTTAACTCAGCGATATTCACATGGAAAAATTAATAAATGATACAAAAAAACTTATACTAACAATAAATTAACCAAAGGAGGGGAATCACCACCGAACAAGCCCGACACCAACCCATGCGCGGCTTGGTGGCTGTTGATGCCACAGCCGTCTTCGCGCCAGCCGCAAGCGGTGGCTACAATCGGGTGAGCACATCGAGGCACCCCCGGAGGGTTGCGCCGACACACCCGACACCACATCATGGTGCGGCTGTGGTGGCTGTAACCAACGACCGACACGACCACCAGTGGACGAAGTTGGGTATTGCGGCGGACAGCCCTATACGAGCAAACAAAGCAAACCCACTCACAACCCTAAACTTATTAATTTAATTTTACAATCGCTGTAACTATCATGCACGGAAAAAATAGCAATAGATACGAAGGTTTTGGGGTCTTCTATGGGATGTTTACGTGTGGAGTTAACCATGGCATTGCGTCCAACCGCATGCCGTGCCAACGCAGCGGCAGCTGCTGGTAAAGTGCCTCACGCTTTTTATGTGGTGACGGCGGGTGACGGAAAAGGAGCGAGGTAGATGGGAAGTTGGTTAAGGATATGGGTTGCATGCCTCGATGGTGATCCGGCTGTGGTGGTGCATGCGGCGTTGACCGAGGGAGAATGGTGGTGAGGATGTGATCAAAGATGGAGAGGCAACAAGGTGGGAGGAGGCACGGCGATTTCGCCGAGAAAAATCGACGAAAAAGTTTTCCGGTCCGCCGGAAAATATGGCCGCCGGAATTGAGAGTGAGGGGAGAGTGGGTGATTTAAGGTTTAAGTGTTGTGTTTTGAAATTAGTTATAATGAAAAATATAGTTAAATTTTATTATAAATATTCAAGTTTTTAAAAGTAAATGAAAGTATTTCATTCTATATGGTTTTATTATAATAAAATAATAGAGGGACTTTCAATTGAAACTTTTGGTAATTTTTTGTTAAATACCGGTTCGGGTCTCGTTGGTGAGTTTAACGATGATTCAAAAGACGAACAACTTGCGCATTGTTTTTCAAATAATTTTTTTCCCAACGAAAAATGAGTTAATCACAAACGACCATATTTCGTAAATAATTTTTAATGTTCATTTAAAATAGTTTATTAATTTATTTGGTAACCATTGAGACTCACTGGTAACTTTGTCCGAAAATAAAATAAGATAATAACAGAATCTAAATAAATGATCGGCGTTTTCAACAACGTTTTTAAATAAAAAATATAAAAATAACTATTAAATATTTTTATAAAATAAATTTCGATAAAATAAAAAAAATCTTCATTAGTCTCGAGTCGTACGTGCGCGTTGTTTTCGGCATTCGAGCCCAAACTAAGTTGAAATAAAATAAATAATAAAAAAAAAATTATGAGAAATAAGTACTAATAATTACATTTATATTTAAAATAAAATTTTGGGAAAATTAATCGTTACGCGATGAAATTTTTTTATTTATTATTAATATTTTTTTTTTTTACGATAAAATGGTCAAACAGGTCAAAAGTCAAGTTAAACTCGCAAAGTTAAGGGTAACATAGTTATTTAAGGTTCCGAAAATTGACGGTTGTCACAATGTTATCCTAATATATTATTGCCTAAGTACCTCCATTGCCAAAAGGCCCTACTATCATGAACCGTTAATTGCTTTGCGAAGTAAGCGCAAATGCCGTGAATAGATCTATTAGGATTGAACTTCCCCGTCCAGGTTCTGGTACATGCATGGCCAACAGACGCATTTCATTTGAGGAACTTCGGGTTTTGGGGCCTAAAGCAACCGCAGGGAAATAACTTGTGAATAACAAAACTTAAGGTTTCATGTAATGAGCTTAAGAATGCCATAATATAGTTTTCCAAGATAATTGTAGTTTACAATTATTACCACTTATGAAGACATTGTATTCCAACATTCATTACAAAACACTATGACTTATCACACACCATTGTGTTGAACCCTTTTTAGCAAAGTTGATCTTAGGTAATTGCCAAACCTATTGGCACGAGTGGCTATTGGAACTGAGGACAATCCAACTTGTTATCATTCAAACTCTAAGGTTTTTATATGTATTTTTGTGACCCTCTTTGTAAAACTCTATTATTTATGAATGATAAACTAAATTTTTCTAAAACGTCTCTTGAAGTCAAATATCTATAATTATTACTGTTGATACATGAAGTAATATCCCTAATTAAGCTTCGCTGCTATGTTCGATATCGTGTAAAATGTTTACGATTGGTATCATAGCAAGAGTTTAAGAAACAAGGTTAAAACCTACACTATAAATACTTTTTCCATCCATAAAAGTCCTCCGTGCCACTACTTTTCCTGAATAGTATGTATAGATATTTTTTACCAACATACAAAACTATTAATATAAATAACTTAATGTATTTTCCACTGGGTTGTTACAGCGTGATTCTACAACCACTCACCTAATTACAATCCTATCTATTCTGATTATTGAGGATATTTTTTCCTCTATACACTCTCCTGACTATATCCTGGCTTCACCGGACTATTTCCCAGCCTCACCGGGAAACACTTCTTCTGATCCTTCAGAGGATTTATCTAGGTATCTTTTAGCCTCACTAGCAATCTCACATTTCCACGATGATCCGTATATGAAGGTCAGACATAGTAATGCTACTAGTAATGATTACCCAATTCCACCTACTACGATCTCCTAATTGCTCCACCAACTATTATTGCTTTCATCTCCAGTTTTTTATCACGCATCTGACCACTATTTGATCCCCGAAATTTCTATTCATTCTTCGAGGAAGATCCGCCACCCCTTCATAAATAAGCTCGTATCCTATCATCCTCCTCTCAGGTATTTGAGATTGGAGAGAATTCTCATATGACGCGTCTGGAGCGCCATGAGGAAAAAATTGAGACTATTTTGAATCACTTAGATGAGCTCCCTCTTGAGCGCATTGAGCAAATGGAAGATAAGATAGAAGGTCTTGGTAATGGTTGAGTAATTATACAGCGAGATTTTGACAGTCTAGAGACCGAAATTCAAAAACCCGTAGCCCAAGATGTTGTGGACGTTCAAGAGAGCAAATGGGACATAACGACGAGATTGTTCTTGCTCGCGTCAGGATTTCTACTCTAGAAATGATCATCGAGGATATCTAGGTTCGCCATCGAGCAGATATGAAGAGTCTTCTGGACAAGATCCGTGAGCTCAAGAACCACAAGGGAGGACTACCAGGCTACTAGACTAGATCCTCGTCATTTACAGCTTTTGTTTAGAATCCAACCATGGGATGTGTGGAATAAATAACGACACTTGTCAAATTTTGTTATGTAAAAATATAGACAAGTTTTTTATGACTTAATACTGATCGATTCCGTTATACCTTCGTTGTTTTATTATAAGGCATATGTATGGCGTAGTTGACTAGTCCGGTTTTGTGATAACTCATTATGGATACATAACGTGACCACAAACAAGTTAAATCAGTCCTCTAAGAAAACAAAACCTAATGCGCCAGATGCTTAATAGATGTGCCATCACTGGAAGACTAGATTCCAAAAATTTCCGTTAAATCATGCAATGATAATAACAAAGAAAGTGTATATCTTTGTTATAGACTGTACCGAATAAGTACAGATAAGTGCTTAATTAACAACAATAACTATTGTTTTTTTTTTTAACCTCTAAAAACGAGCATAAATGACCAAAAACAGACAAAAACGCCAAATAATGTTTGTTTGCATTTTATTGTCAGGAAGTGGATATCAACAAACAATAACAGAAAACAGCCAAAATGACAAAACGAGCATGGAATGGAAAAGACTGTGCCAAATCAAGGCCAAAAAGCAAAGTCAGAGTCAAATACTGAAGAATCAGCATACAAACCGAGAAGCCGGAACTGATATAATACATTGAATGCAATCTTAAGACCCATCTGATGGGCCGGGAGAAACCCAATAGTATAATATATGAAGACTGAGAAGAACCAATAGCCCACAATCAAAATCAACAGCCCATAGGTGTCAATTGCTAAAGACTGAGAAACTTTGAAGCCCAATCCTATCACATAACAACAGCCAATCTTCACCATTGTACACACAAAACCCACTTCATAACCTTAAATATGTCTTGAAAGAAGCCCCAATAACCGATCCCTAGTACCATTATGGGCACCCCAGACACACTCAATGGTGCCAATACAAGCCCAACACAAATCCCAAGCCCAACCAAAGCCCATTAATTAGATTGACAAAAACTTTAGGGACAAAAGTGTCATTTATAAAGTGTTAATTAAAGAAAAATGAAAAAAAATAAGTAAAATGGTTACAACTGCAATATGCCAAACCTTTACCCTTTTAAAACACAAGGGCAGTTTAGCAATTATCAAAACCTATTTTATTCGTAGTTTTCTTTATAAACCCACAGGGACCAATTTTTAACTAGAAACCTATATTATAACTAAAATAGGCCTTAAATGAAAATGAAAATATTTAGAAATGTGAGGGGGCATTTGTGCACCATCCCCAACGATCGTTTTAAACGAAACCTGCGACCCTGTACTGTAAACCCCTTACCCGCCAAAACTAAACAGCCATTCCCATGGTTTTCTAGCTTACCCCATCACCCCTAGTACACTCCCAATTAATGTTATAAAACCTTTCCCACTCAACCCCAACCCTACAAACCCTTCCATAATGGCAATCTCCCAAACCGACAACATCAAATGTGTGAGATGGAATTATAAAGAAAACATAATTTGATCCAAGGGCAGGAATTGCTTTCTGACTCTCTAACTCACACAATACAAGCCCCATTGAAGACCAAAGAGACCACTTGGGGCTGTATCTAAAGACCACTACAAGCCGAAGTCCAAAGACTCCACTTTTACAATGTTTTTTTTAGTATAATTTAAATCAGCCCCCCCCCCCCCCCCCCCCCCCTTTCTTTCAAGGCAATTTAAAGTAATTCAGAATATTTACTTATAAGTTTTTGTTGTAAATATTCTGTATTTCCAAATAAAAAAAAAAAAGGTTTAAAATTTCATTTAGCTTAATTCCAATTTCTGTTTTATCTATGCTTAAAACCTGTATTTAGTTTACTTAATCAATACGAACTACTTTAGGTTCTGTATCTCTTAAAATCAAGCTAGTTTTCCATTTTACTTTTTATATAATAGTAGTATAATGAAGCCTCACTAAGAAGTAGCTTATTATTTACTTATAAGACTATGAGGTCTATAGCTTAAACAACTTTATTAGGTATAATTAAGTAGGAGTAGATAAAAAGTTCAGTTGATTAAGCTTTTATATGGAATTTAAGTGCATATTCTTTGAACAGTTTACATTAGGGTAGTGTATGGTTAAAGGCTGTTTATTGACGTTAATAAGTCAACACGATTCCTGTTAATCGTTGTGATTAGTTAAGTAAATGGTTGCATCACTAAGTTAGAACAACTTTTAAAATTTAGTGAGTAATGATTACAAAATATAGACTAAAAAGTTTTGGCAGCACCAGGTCACCATTCAACACTAAGAAAGACACGCAAATATACAAAAACAACTAGTCAACAAAGAGTATAAAAGAAGTATAGTGAATACTAAGATTCAAAAAAATACGAGACTTATAAAAAACAACTACTATGTACTCATAGATGCAAAGCCAATGGCACCGCAGCCAATATAGCAACAGCAAAGCAGCACATCACAACAGCCCTATAATTTAGCCATTTTAAAACAATGACAGTATTACCAAATCCTTTGGAGAAGTATAAGAAATCCATTTACCAAACAAAGAATTTAGAAAGCAGTAAAGCTTGTTTCCAAAAATCTCAGCATCAAAAGTTAGAAATAAACAATCTCGCTTAATATTGAAAAGCTTATTTCAGATTCAAGTTCACAAACAAGCAACTTTCTCATTTCATTTATCCTTAATCTAATCCAGTTAATACCTAGCAAAATGATTGTTTAGATACAAATTATATACATTCATAAGCATACACAAAGCATCTAAGTAGAATTCATATTATCATCAATTTAAAAGCTGGGAATAAGCAAAATTCCAAGTAGTTCTTAAAAGCCTCTAGTATTCTGTGACAGAACCAAACTTGCTTATTTCAAGCTTAATCTTAGTCCAAAGTTAAATGCCTTAATTAAAGGATGTAGGGATTAAGCTCATCTTTAACTTGTAGTATTTAAATTTTTTATCTGAAACCAATTTTCCTATATTGCTAAATAACGAAATCGTAGAAGACAGTTCTGTCATTGTCTAATAGTCAAGGTTACCCGTTTCTTCTATTGTGTAAAATTTCCATAGTTAGCCCGCCTACCTCTAGTTTCACTTCTTTCCATATCTAACCCAGTCTATTTCTTAATATATAAAATAGATTTAATATTATTAGTTTTTTTTAGTTTTTTTAATAGGTAAATAATTTTAATTGAATAAATTAGGGTTCAATTAGCTTTTAAAAATTAGGGCTTTTCATTCCATTAAATTTCTGCACTCTTTTAGTATCTTAAAACCATTTTTCTATATTTTTCCAGTTAAATTTGTATTTTCTAGCAATTAAAATAGATTTTAGTTATTACTTTTTCTTATAAAAATCATAAAAAATCCAAAAATTAATAAAAAAATATTTTTCTTTTTTATAAAATTTTCTTTTGTCATTTAGTGTCTAGGAAAAATATAAAATTTAGTGTAGGCTTAGTTTTTCTTAAATTTCAGTTTTAGACCCGTTTTATCGGGTGCGTTTTACCGTTTCTTTTCGTTTTACATTCAAACGACCTCCGTTTTAGTTCTAGTTTTCTTTATTTTTCAAATTAACTTAATTAAAATTTAATTTTGATTTTTAATTTAATTTAGCATTTATTTTCTTAATTTTTAATATTTAGGTTTCCCGATACCTGATTCTGTTCCCCGTATTTTAGTATAGAATTAATTTTAGGATTTCCCTATAACTAATTTTGTTTCCCGTAGTTTTTAAGATTCCCCATTTCAATATCTGTTTCCTTAGATTAAATTAGGTATTTATTTTAATTAATTTTAGTCGTAAATATATCAGTGTTTCCACATATATTCCTCCATCATTCAATTTCCTCATCAATACCAGATTACTTTCAATTGCAAGCTCTCGTGGGACATACGACCCGGGAATATCTCTTCCGGAATCTTTATAATTGATTCTATCTGTGTAAGTTTTGATCTTTGTGGAATTTGACCTTTTGCCCTTGGTCAAGGGCATTCGGCTTCAAGATCTGCTATTAGGTTTGCTAGTATAAGTTTAGAACTATACACAAGCAATCAATTTTTGGCGCCCTGCAGCCGGGAGGCATTTGCTACGATTGTTATTCCAACTTTGATCTAAACTTGTTCTTATTGTAAAAGAATCATATTAAAAAACAAAACACACAAAAATATTTATTTCTTTACTTTTATTAGTACAATCATATAAAAGAAAAAAAAAAATTCCCATAAAAATTAAAATTCACTAATTGGTAAAATACCAAAAATTAATATCCTCCACTGAGGATTATCATAATAAGATGTTCTCGTTGAACTACTGATTTCCACTCAACAAAAGATTTAAAACTTGCCCTTCTGTGTCACTTAACGATAAACAGCTCACCTCGATATGATTAACAAACATATAAAGTGGGTATAAGGAGGGTTGTTCCTAATGAACTACGACCCGAAAGGAGAAATAAGCTCGCGCTATACCTACTCCTCCTCACACGAAAAACACTCAGGAAACATAACGTGGACTGTGCGTTTTTCATTCTGAAGCTACCGTGAAGTAAGAATGATTATCAGGTTAAATTGCCTATCTGATTTTGTCCAATAGTGAAATATGTGTAAATAAATACGAAAAAACCAAAATAATCTTCTTTCTTCGTATCAGTTAATTCATATATACCTTATCCCCTACTACTAAATTCATATGAACATCAATTCGATTATCGCCTAAAGCGATTAAAGCAATGTTCAGCTGCTTGTTGGAAATTTTGCAACACTTCAGCCTTTGGTTGTTTCAAAGAGAAACTCAAAACAAGATTCCTGTTCCAATGCCCGATATCTCTCAACAACAAATAAGATTAGAAAGAATTTTGAAATCTATTGTGGAAGACCAGTTGTCATGGTCCTTAATTTATCTAGAATTGACCATACAGACAACGAAGGGTATTGAGAAAGCTTTCAAAATTTGCAAACATACTTCCAAGTCAAACCAATGACAATTCCAACGTTTTGATAAGCACTCGAGAGCATTCGTTGTCAAACAATACCCCAGTGTCAATTCCTCACAAAAATCTCCACTAATATCTAACCACAGTGTTGTTGCGAGTGTGTGTGATTCGTTAGATGCAACTTTTGTCAACGATTGGCACTTGTAAGTCTTGTGGGAAAGGTGCTCATGTTGGTTATAATTGTCCACTGGCGAAAACTCCGATTATCTCTAATCCGGAACCAACCAAACAAACTGTTGATAAGATCCCACGAAAGCTCGAAAAAGTGTTGCAAATTCCAAAAATTCTATGTTCTAATGCCAAAAATGTGGATTTTAAAAGAATATATGGAGTTTGTTTTTATTGTAGAGATTCAGTAAAACACCAAATGTTTTAACGTCCGTACTCATCTAAATAAGACACTACCCAGATTAATTCAAACCATTCTCCACAAACCCCGGACTCAATCTTAAGAGAATTTTGGAAACAATGTTCGATTAAGGTTACGATTGTTCAACCCAAGTTCCGATTATACCAATCGGAACTGTGTTACAATCAAGACAATTAAGTTTCTCACAAAATTCCTCCAAATTCTTCAACAACAAATCCTTTTTGTAACTAAAGTGGAGTCCCTCATGAGACTTTTTCATTGTCAACAAATGAATGAAGAATATATCAGAGCAAAATCCTTGCTATGATTCTAATTCTTTCGTTTTTGACGCAATTACAACCTCCGCAATATACCGTCTATCAACATATCTTAATTCTCAAATGATTTTTCAATTCTCAAAATGGAGCAATGCAAAATCGGAAGTGAGCAACAAAAAACTCAATAACAACCTGCCATTATTTGATTGCTCAAGCTATGCCAAAAGAAAAAAAGAAAAGAGAAAGCGAATTGCAGAAGAGCTAAATCGGTTTTTTTTTGTAATTTTTTTATTGTTTTTTTTTTTTATTATTTATTGATTTTTTTTTTATACATGTTGTATATAGCGACTCGTCTAAAAAGCGCTATTGAAGAATCCCATTGAGATGAGATGATGACAATACTATAACCATTGCAATCACAACCCCGTTTTAAATCAACCGACGGAGACCCGAAACTCTCTAATTATGAGAAATGAGCATCTTGATTACACAATTTCGGGCAAACGGGAATCGACGAATTCATAAAGTCAAGTTTTGAAATCCGTGTCCCAATCCCAAGTGAGTCCAAAGTTGTTCCCAAAAGTGTGTGATGTGCCCTTTTCATGACATTTCTCCGCCCTTGACATTTCAAAAGATCATCTGAGGATTTCTCTGATTCTAAACGTTGATTCTACTTCTGACTGATGAAGATTCCCTTCATCAAGAAACTATGTCGAGTATGTTTGAGGCATCACCCTCCCAAATCTGAGCCAGTTAGCGCGGAAGGTGATGGGAAATTTAATTCCAGAAGTTGGAAGGATGAGATGACATCTTTTAATCAAAGACATACCCATCGTGAAAAATTGTTGAATGTCAATCGGCTAGTTGCTAAAATCAAGCAATAAAAGATAATCCCGGTTCCATCTTCCGTGTTGGACCAAGTCTACTCTCCACATTTTCCTAACCTTTTCTTGGAGGAGACTTAACACACCTTTGATAATTCTTTTGCCCGAATAAGTGAAACATTCGGCTTAAATTGGAAGAGCCAGTAGTGCAGTCCACTACTTCCTTCAATTTATCTCTTCCAATTATGAATGCTTTCTCACCCGTTTCACATTGAAAGAACTAGTAGTGGCATTACCACTACTTTATTCAGATTCTTCTTTTTCTAAATATGATTTCGTTCATCTTTTGAGTCTTTCGATCACTTCATTCATCCTCCAATAGGAGTGATTTTTCATGAGAGTTTCGCCCGATGAACATCGCTCAAAACAATCTCAACCCGAGTTTGATTGTTCATCTTTAAGGATAAAGCCGCGAACTGGCAATTTCCACAATTGATGTGGTTGAAATATTATCCAAACAAAAGAACCAAGAGTTCATGTGCTAAAATTTTTGCCCACCCTTGAGTTGATTTCATACCTTCAAGTCATCCATTTTCGCCATATGTTTGTATGATCTTTCTCCCAGTATCTTATTTCTTTTCCCATTATTCCTCCTTATCTTCTCTCCTGTGGAGAAGAACACCATAATTGATCCCGGCGGCATTTCAAAAGTATCATTCTTCTAGCCGATGTATCCTCATCGGAGTGAGACTTTCATGAAATTCAATACTTATCATAGTCACTTGAATAAGAGTCCGATGATGAATTAATTTCCACTTGTTTCCTCAAGGAATCCATAAATCCTGATGATGGGTTCACAAAGCATCGCGACCAAACAAAAGCTGCTTCGTGGGAGGCACCCCATGCTTATCAAACTTATCATAGTATAATTAGAAATGTGATGTTAAATAAGTGTAATGTGTGTTTGTGTAAAATAGCTATATCTTTCATAACCCTCACGTGTTCCATGTGTTTGTTATGTTATTGTCCAGGATATGCCCGGATTGTAAGACTCCTCAGTTTTGGTCATTCATCAAGAGTTTCACATCTCAGCTTCAATTGGGAATCCGATATCCTAATCTTATCGATCTAACATTTATCTTTTGGCATACCTCATAAATGGCCTTAGGATTAATGTAAAAACCCTTCCAAAACATCGAGGACGATGTTTAGGATTCTATTTGGGGGGGCATCTTCGATTGATTGTTGCCCTGCAGCATTGTAACCAACGTAAACCCGTTGTTACCACTAAATATAACCAAAAAAATGAAAAATTGAAAATTTTTCAAAAATATTATAAGTGTTTTATGTCACCGTTTTGCTTTACTTTTGGGTAAAAAATAGAATATTTTTGACTTTGATCGGGCGTGTTGAGCCAGCTAGTTCCATTAGGCCGAGCTTTTCAAGAATTCTATAGCTTTGAATTTTAAAAAAATGTGAAAAAACGAGAAATGAAAGAGTAAATATAAGTATTATGGTGCTAAGCAAGATTCTTCTAAAAACTTATAACTATAACTTTGTGGTTATCTCTCCGTGAATTTTCTAATCACATAATCATACGTACTCTATTTAATTCAACAAAGTCGAATCGGATGTTTCAGAAAAAGCTTCAAATTTTGTAACTGTGAGGTTTTACAAAGCGAGATTTTGTAGTGATAAAAAGAAAATTGCCAAGAAGCATGAATAAAGTAATGCAAAAATGCATGAATTTGAATTTGCCAATGAAGCAAGCAGTTTGATATTAAGGAGAAGTAAAAGATGAGTCGTGATATCTCACTCCGCTAGCAACGAGTTGGTGGGGTTCACACTAAACAACTTTACTTCTAGAATTTGGTGTGTCGTGATATGGCACCTACTTGGAAGAAAGGTCTATGTAGTTCAAACTAAGACACCAATCCTTATCCATATTAGGAATTAGGTGTTGATGTGATTTCCTCTACGCTAGCAACGGGGTGGGTTTTCAAACTAAGAGACAACGGGTCGTAGTCGTGAATAATCCATACTTCCGTTAACCACGGAGGTAAATGGTTTCAACTAACAAACGCATTCTTCCTAGCTTAAGATCATATGATTAAGATGTTGAATATGTTGCAAAAAGTTCTAAAGATTTAAATCTCGAAAATCAAGATTACAAGATCATATTAATTGTTGCGTTGAGATCATGATTCATCTTGAATTATGACTATGAAAATAATTAGACCTAAGGTTAAATTAAAATGAAGTACACACATTCAATCGTATATCCATAGTCGGGAGATTGAAAATGCACAAGAAGTCCTAAGTATGAGGGCTAACAATCAAAACTTATATCGACAATGATCATGTTTAATAGGCTTAGCTTGGGACTTGTGAAAAACCGAGGACGATGAAATTATCCCGACAGGAACATCCGTAAGATCACTCTACGGGCAACTTTCTCATTCTATGATTCCCAGTATTAAAAATAAAGACATCAAACTTTTAAAAAAATGAGAAAACCAATAATATTAAGTTGTAGTTAGTGTATAATTCAGAAAATGGTGAAAACGACAGGGCTTCACATGTTTACTTCATAACATTGCGTGAGGACACACAATACCCCTATCGTTTGGGATTTGATAAGTGCTTAATTTCACATATCTTTTACCGCTCTAAAAACACTTAAATGACCAAAAACAGACAAAAATGCCAACAATATGTTTTGTTTTGCATTTGTATTTGCAGAAGTGGATAATACAACAAAAAAGGAGCATAAAACCCAAGGCCAAAATGAAAAAACTGAGCATGTGAATGTAAAGACGTTTGCAAAATCAAGGCCAAAAAATGCCAAATTCAGAGTCGAAACTGAAAGAATCAGCAGTCAACCGAAGCCAGAACTAAGAATACTATTGAATTGCAAACTTAACCCAACTGATGGGCCGGGAAAGCCCAAATATTATATTTATGAAGGACTGTGAAGACCAATGGCCCTCAATCATTTCAACAGCCATTGTGTGCAATTGGACAAAGACTGTGAAGACAAATGGAAGAGCCTCACACCTAGCCCATTACAGCCCAATCGTCAGCCCTATGTACACACAAAACCCACTCCATAACCTTATTGGGCTTGAAAAAGCCCAATAACATAAGCCTAAACCTTATTGGGCCCAGACACACTCAATTGGGCCCAAAACAAAAGCCCAATACAAAACCCAAGCCCAACAAAAGCCCATTAATCCTTTTTACAAAACTTTAGGGACTAAAGTTGTCATTTTTAAAAGTTTTTTATAAAAGAAAAATGGTAAAATAAAGTAAAGGGTTAAAACTGCCAAATTGCCAAACCTTTACCCTTTTTAAAACACAAGGGCAGTTTTGCAATTTTCAAAACCTTTTTATTCTATTTTCTTTATAAACCACAGGGACCAATTGTGTTTAACTTGAAACCTTATTTATAACTAAATTGGCCTTAAAATGAAATGAAAATAGTATGAAATGTGAGGGGGCATTTGTGCACCATCCCCAACGATCGTTTTAAACGAAACCTGCGACCCTGTACTGTAAACCCCTTACCCGCCAAAACTAAACAGCCCTTCCCATGGTTTTCTAGCTTACCCCATCACCCCTAGTACACTCCCAATTAATGTATAAACCTTTCCCCACTCAACCCCAACCCTACAAACCCTGCCATATTGGCAATCTCCCAAACCGAGCAACATCAATGGTGAGATGGTATGATAAAGAAACATAATGTGATCCAAGGGCTAGGAATTGCTTTATGACTCTCTACTCACACAACAAGCACAAGTGAAGACCAAAGAGACCTCTTGGGGCTTGTATAAAAGAGCCAAGACCAAGCCGAAGTCAATACACCACTTTTACTATGTTTTTTTTAGTATAATTTAAATTCAGTCTTTCTTTCAAGCATTTTAATGTAATTCAGCTTTACTTATAAGTTTTTGTTGTAAATTTTCTGTTTTCAATAAAAAAGGTTTAAATTTCATTTAAGTTCATTAGTTTTAAAACGAAGGTTCAAAAGAAGAAATAAGCTCAAATCAAGCTTATTAAGGTTTAGAGGCTTTGGAAGCCAATTAGGTTTATGATTTGAGCCACTCACTCTACAAGAGTGGCTCTAGTTCTGAGACTCCAAAAATCAGGTTTCACTTTTTCAATTTCATTTTAGCATTTAAAAAAGCTTAATTCATTCTAGCTTATTCATTTGTAGTCAATTGTTTAATACTGCTTATTTTGCTTAAGATTAGATTATAGATGTTATATTGTTAAGCTTTCTAAGTAAGAATTCATTTAGGTTTCATAATTTCACTTTTTCATATTAAGCTGTCATAATAATAGTACAAGCTAGTAGAGAAACTAGTTATTTCTTTCAAATAAGCTGTAGACTTTAGTTTTAAAAAAGCTTAAGTAGGTTAAAACTAGAGTGAGTAGATATTAGGTTTAAGCTGTTTTAATGTTTTAATAGTTTTTAATCCAAAAATAGTGTAGACAGAATCATTAAAGGTGTGTTTGGATTAGAGTGCATTTGACTCTTAAAGTCAAATGAATTCTGTCAAAACTCTTTACTTAGCTGAGTTAGGATATTATACAAGGTTTTAAACAAATTTTAGAAATTAGTTTGTAGTTATCCAAAGTTTAGAGTGTTAAAATCTATATTTTGCACCAGGGCATTTATTCATTGTTAGCAACTTTAGATTTTAGGATTTTATAAGCATTTAGGATTCATACTTAGTTAACTCATAGATAAATGCATTTAGTAACCTGTTAGAATTTTCATTTTGAAGTGTAGATTACATTTGATCCTAATGCCAAATACATCAGCAACTTTCACAGCAGCAAAAGTGATTTTTGGATCTTTTTCATCTTAATTTTCTTTTTAAATTTTGCTAAAGCTTAGCTAATGTTTGTTTAGACAATTCAGATGCAAGAGCTTAGTAGGTTTAAAAAGTTAGCATTCTAAAGTTTAGCCTGAAAGTAAATGTTAGAGTCAATGGCATCAGCAGCTTATTACATCAATGCCAAATGCATCAGCAGTTGATGGCATCAGCAAATTATACCACTTTCTCATTTCTATTACTTGAAATCTTTGTTAAAACTTAGGCTTTTTCTTTTTAAAATCCTTTAGTATACATATTAAGCTACATTAAGTTTCCTTTGTTTTCAATTTTCATCCATTAATAAGCTAGAATAAGCCAAAATGTAAAAAGCTTTTAAATCATCACTTTCTGTAAGCAGTAACCAATTGCTTATTTTCCAGCTTATTGAGTTGTCAAAAGTTCAAGTCGTCTTTATTAAAGTTGTAGGAATTAAGCTCCTTTTTAACTTTGTAGTTTTGAGATTTTGCTGAAAAGCACTTATTCAATAAGCCAAAATAAGCCACAAGCGTAGGGTTTGTTTGGTATTTTTGTGAAAGATAAAGGTTTCCCGTTTTTATTAAAGTGTAATTTTCTAAAGTTACCCCGCCTACCCTGTTCTTTCCTTTATTGCAGTTTATACCCTGTCTTTTTAGTTTAAATAAAATAGTTTTATTATTTTAGAATTTAGTTTTATTAAACTTAGGGTTTTGTTTTAATTGAACAAATTAGGGTTCAATTAGCTTTTACAAATTGGGGCTTTTTGTGCTAATAGCTTTCTGCACTAGTTTAGCATTTTAAAACCATTTTTCTAAATTTTTCTCATTAAATTTGTATTTTCTAGAAATTTAAATAGATTTTAGTTAATTTCTTTTTCTTAGATAATTCATAAAAAATAGAAAAATAATTGAAAAATTTTGATTCTTTTTGCATTAATTTTCATTTTAAATCTAGTATTTTTGAAAAATAAAAGAAAAATTTTAGTGTTAATTTTTAGAAAAAGTTTATTTTTGATTAATTCATTAAATTTAGAAAATTCATAAAAAATTCAAAAATTGTTAAAAAATTCTAATTCTTTTTCCTAAAATTTTCTTTTGGAATTTGTGATTTTTAGGTATAAAATTTGTTAAAAGTCGTGCTTTAGATTTTAAATTTCGATTTTAGCTCGCGTTTTTAACGTTTTGTGCATTTAAATTTCGTGCTAGTTAATTGTTTTTAATTTAGCAGTGCTTTGAAATCTAGCAGAAGGCATCACACTAGTTTTTGAGTTCTTATCTCTTTCTTGTGTCTTTTTCCTAGCTTCATCTAGATAGTGATTATGAACCATGTCATTTAAACTAAATCTTGGCATGTTCTTAGAACTATTCCTAGATTCACTAGATGCAATCATATGATCAGGTTTTGCAAAAACGGATTCTCGTCTCTTAGGCAAATATTGTTGAGTTACTGGTCTTGACAAATTGTTATTCACATCAACTCGGGAGGCAAACCGTTGTTTTGACATTTGAGGCCTTTCAGATTTAAAAGCGTTCGGTTGTCTAACATATGATTGGTTTCTTAGTGATTGTAAAACTGGTTTCCCCAAGACTGATGTTTTAGCAAACTTAGTATCTACACTATTTCCTTTTAACTTCCTTAAGTCATTTTTTAAAGCAGCAATTGCAAAAACCTTTTCCTGAATCTGAGCTTTTAAATCATCATTATTAGCAAGCAAAGAAGTTGTCTGTTCTATACTCTTAGATCTCGTAATTTTAATAGAATCATACAAATCTTTGTAATGCTTTTTCAAAGTCTTATTTTCCTTACGTAATTTAGCCACACTATGTTCTAATTCGATGTTCATTGTTTCAAGTACATCAATTTCCTTTTTAATCTTGGCTTTATTACTTGTTTCATTCAAAATTTGACCATGTTGCCCCGATTTTAAAGCTTGATTTTGATATTTAAGTTCAAGAGCAATACAATGTGCTTCCATTCTTGAAAAATCTTTTTGAAATTGGGCAACGGTCTTTTTGAGTAAAATATTTTCAGACTCGAGTGATTGTTTTGAGTAGTCAGTTGTCTGGTTATCAGGTGATGAATCAAGCATAGGACTTTTAACTTGACATTTTTCAGGATACTGGTCAACCTTACCTTCATTAATGATTTCAAGTTACACAGTATGTTGTTGTCCTATAGCAAAGATATTACATTCAGCAGTTAATTGTACCTCATCCATTGGCTCTTTGTCATATACGGGTCTGATATCTACATCATCAGCAGCTGTATCATTCCCTGACCTGCTGTTGTCATCTTGTACTTCTAATTCTGTTCCACTGCTTTCTATGACAACCAAATTAGCATCTACTGCTTTACTCGTATCAATCTTACTCTCTTGTGTCTGTAACTGTCTTTTATTCACCCTTCTATCATACTGTCTTTGATGACGTGTTCTTTCAGCAACGGACTTCTTGACATTACCTATGTGTTAGAGTAGTGTATCTCTGAAGTGTTTAACCTCGATTCTAGTGTATTCAACAAAGTACTTGTTTGTCATTTAACTGTCATAATTTCCAATGGAAACTTTGATCGATGATGAACTTTTGGAAACTGGTTGTTTACCACCCAATAGGCTGTCTGATCATCTTCTTGAAATTCTTCTTGGTCAAGTTTACTTTTGTAGTTGATCTACTTGTTGGTGGGTTGCATTGTTCTTGTGAAAGTATCATCCATCTGAAAAGAGTGACATGAATTCCCGTTTGTTCACATGTTCGATGCGGTGTGCCTTTTGAGTCTCCTTTTGAAAGAACTGAAGGTGTGAATGAAGAGATCGAAAATATGCCATGCATCTTACTTTTACTTTTGACATCTTACATTTGATTGCATGCACATCTTTTGTTTTAGAATTCAAGCTGCATTCCTTTACTAATTTGCTTGATGCAGTCTCTGAAATACTGTCTTCTTTCTCAGAACAAGTGTTTTGTATGAAAAAAAAATCAACTTTCAATGAATCAACATTCAATGCTGGAATTGGATTTGAATGATCTTGGTGTGTTTACATCAACTTCTTTTGTTTCAACACTTGTGGAGTTCGTTGTTGATGAAGAATTAACTCGAGCATGTATTTCCCGAGGGAATCCATGTTAAAGATCATTGCATCGTAAAATGATTAAGCATCATATCTTGTATAATTTTGCATATAACAAACCACGCTTTGATTCTGAACTGAAGGCATTTTCAAACGTGTGGTTCGAGTTTTGTCAGAGTTAGTCTTGCAATCAGTCTGAAGGAAATTATTTGTGGTGGTAAGCATGATTTCTAGTAAATCCAAAGTCTTGAGGAATGTTCTTTGAAGATAGGCATGTTACCAAAATCTTGTAAAGTTTCTATGAGAAACTTGCAGTCGTGACTGAAAGTGTCGAAGAATTTGTTCATGCATTTAATTCTTGGAAAGTTGTTTCTTCTCTTGAACTTTTAGAAGGTGAACCGAGAAACGGTTGATTTCTGAAGAACACTTGAGGATTGAGTTCGCAAATTAGTATTTGACATTGTTATGAGTTGTGAAAATTATGGGGATTTTAGATCTTAAGTGTTATGAAGTGTTGATTGTATTGTGGTGAGAGAGAATGCAATTAACTTCCACGGGATTTTACAATTCTATGATTAAAACCGAGAAGGAAAAAGATTACTTGTCGGGATTTTACAAAATCAATAAAAATACCATGAAAGTAGAATTGATTTGAAGAAAAATTTGGTTAACCTAAAATTGACATGTTTCGCTTAACCTCTTGCATATATCGCTTGGTTAAAACAATGCATGTTTCGCTTGTATGATCAAAACTTGTTTCGCTTGAAAAATCAAAACTGCATATTTCGCTTGGCTAAAAGTTGCATGTTTCGCTTGAATAATCAATACTTGTTTTGCTTGAAAAATCAGTACATATTTCGCTTCAGAAATTGCACATTTCGCTTGACTATTCAAAAACATATTTTGCTTGAATTAGGAGTACATGTTTCGCTTGGTCTAGTGCATGTTTCGCTTAAATCAGAAACATATTTCGCTTGTCTTTAACATATTTCGCTTGGCAGTTAAACTTGCATATTTTGCTTAAACATTCAACATATTTCGCTTCATCTGTTTAACATATTTCGCTTGTCTTTAAACCTGCATGTTTTGCTTGACATTTAAACCTGCATGTTTCGCTTGACCTGGTCTTCTATCCGCTTGCAGTTAGTTTCGGGTGAGGACCACTTTAACTAGCAAACAAGATGTCCTTGACTTGTGAAGCAAAAAATTGTGGATCTTGGTCTCCCTTGTATGACTGGTTGGGACCACAAAAAAGGATAAGCCACAAATAAGCTTTGAAAATAAGCAACTAAAATAAGCTTGAAATTTAGCAAAATAAGCTTAAAATAAGCCGAAATAAGCTCGAAAATAAGCAACCAAATTTAAGAAAACTAAGAAACTAGTTTGAAGATCAACTAAAAATGGACGTGACCCTTGTGACTTTTCTAATTCGAACCCAACACACGACGTCTAGAAGAAAAAGAAGAAATTCCTTTCAACCCCTCAAAACACACCTAAAAACATAAATATGAGAGTCTTAATAGCTTATAAAAGAACTTTGTGAGCTTATATAAATATATCAAATGACTACTAAATAAGATGAAGAACATTAAGAACAAAGAGAGAATAAGGTTAATAAGCCAATAAGCTACAGCTTTTGAAACCGTGGGCTTTATTAAAGAAAAATAGCCACGGTTTTGCTTTATTCTAAACCACAGAATCGAACACTCTAAAAAACCAATATTGGCGCGAGTGATACCACATGTTATCCCTAAATATTATCCAATCACAACAATAAGCAAACCCAAATAAGCTTTAGATCAGCCGGAAATAAGAAAGAAAAAGAGAGGAAGAAAAAGGAACTTGGAATGTTAGATTAGAGAGAGAAAGTTGTGAGTTACAAGTGAATAAATGTAACCAACACCCTCTCCATGTGAGGAAAGGGTTTCTTTTATACCCTTGAGCCATAAGTGGCATGTGGGCTTTCTAACTTGGGTCGGGCTTGGCTTATCTTGGGCTTTAAGCCCGAAACATGGACAATATTAGATTCCAATCCAAGCCCGTTGAACCCGACTAGCCTATTACAATACAAGACCTAGTTTGACTTTATAAGACTGATAACATTCTTGTTTGCCTTAATAAAATAAAGGCTAACATTTTTTACACTAAGCTTGGATGGCCTAATTGTTAAGAATTTTTTAGACTTAAAAAGACTAATGAAAAAGCAAATAAAGCTAACAACAGTCAATAAGGCATACCTAATGAGTACAATGGAACAGAATAAGCAAGTAAAATGAGCTTAACTAAGCTTAAATTGCACCAGATTCACTTAAAAGGCATTCAACACTTAACATTTTTTGGATCACAACTCAATCTTTCAAAATAAGCTCAAACAAGCTTAACGATAGCACAAAATAAGACAAAACTGACTTAAACCAACATAATAAGCATATGCAGACAGAAATAAGCTATAAGCCAATAAAAGCAAATAAGCAACTATGGCCAAAAACTACTAAAACATCCCACAAGGGCACTTTCTAGCTTATTTTTAAGCTAGAAAATAGATCTTTATGGCTTAATGACTTATAACACTATAAAGCTTATACAACAAGCTTCTAAAATCAGCAAAGAAAAAGGAGTTTGAAACACAGATAAGCCATGAAAAAGCTAAGTGAAAAAGCTGTTATACATAATATTTTTGGTTTTTTTTTTCAAAGGTTTTGTCAAAGTCAAATTGCTTTTGCAGCACTATAAATAGTAGTCAAATAAGTTCATGTACAAAATAAGCTAAACCGATAAAGTTCATACCACAAACTACTTATGAAAGAAATTTCAAGAACTACAACCTACTTTAACTTATCTAAATTTTAAAATGAAAATTGGCTTTTTGAAACTTAAAACAACAATTGACAGATTTAGACTAAACCCACAAATGCAAATGCACTTAATAAAAACTTGTTACTACTTCATATTTACAACATAAAAAAATACCAAAACAACTCTTAAAAGCTATTATCAAAAGCTTTATCAAATAAGCTATTGTAATCTGTTTAAAGACCACAGATTTAGGCACCTATTAGACAAAACCTTAAAACTAGCTTTTAAACTTTAAAACCCTTAACAACAGATTAATTTGACTTAAAGAAGGCTTGCCAAAGATGGCTAAGTGACCCAAACAGTTTTTTTTACCAATTTTGACCCACTTTGCCCCTTAACCCAAACACCCCTTTAAATTTCTAAAATACATTTTTAGCTTAAAACAGACTTAGAGAGCTTATAAAAACCTAAAACAGGTTTCATATAAGATAAACTAAAGACAAATAAACACTCATAACACAACACTAAGCACTTAACATAAGCTAACAAGATTAAGCAGTTTGAAACAAATAAATGACATTTTTGTATAAAAACACGAACAAGGAAGATTTAAACAACAAGCAAGCATCTATAAGCAAATACCAACATAAATAAGTATAAATAAGCATTAAAAAGCAGTAATAAGCAGTACAATAAGCTATGACAGTTTAAGAGACAAAACTTTAAAATGAGAAACTTACAAAACCCTTGCTCAAAATAGGGCAAATAAGCTTACAATAAGCTGATCTACAAGCTCTAGCTTGTTTGAAAACAAGCTAGTATAACCATATAAGCCCTTCCAAATCTGGCTTATCTTCTAATAGAGCTTTTTGAGTGATTTTGAGTGAAAAAAGCTTAAACACTATAAACTATGGAACAATTTATAGTGCTTAAGTAAACAGCTTAAATAAGTAATTTAGAGCTTATAAAGGATTATAAAATACTTTTAAAACAATGGAACATGAACATTAAAGAAAACATAGAATTTAAACATAAAACCTCAACTTTTCATTAATTCTTAAAAACAGTTACAATGCTTGAATTTTAAAGACAATAAGCTAAAAGTTAACTAAATAAGCTGAAAAGTAAATTAACTAGATGCCTCCAGGGCTTACACTGGGTCCTATTTATAGAAGAAAATTAGGTCTTGGGTTCTTCAAGGTGTGCTAGTTCTGTGTGAAGGATAAGAGGGTGTGTTTCTTGTGTGAGTGACTTCACGTCTTCATCATAGCCATCCAAAATTCTTGTTCACCAAGCCTTATAATCTTAGCCATTGAATCTTTGTCATTGTCCCATCAACGAATGAAAATTGAGAGGATTGCCAAGGTGGAATTGTTGGTTTGTGGTGTGGGGTTTGTTATGAAAGTGATGGGTTTGTTTTGTGGCACAAGGGTCGAGTGAGAGTGAAGGATGAACAGTATATTGGGCGGGAAATTTGTTTTGGGATGATTTAACGGGCGTTTGCCCTGTTTTTGTTAAGTTGTTGCATCGTTAGTCCTTTTGGACTAACAATGTTAGTCCTTGAGGACTAACGATGTAAGGTGTTAAGTGTAAATGGGTTAATGGGGTTAATGGTTTAAGGGTTTTGGGCTTAGGATTGGGCCGGGTAAGGGTTTTGGATTTTTAAGGGTTTTTTTGGACCATAAAACTTATAAGTTTTATAAATGATGTCTTAATGGGCTGACCCGGCCCATTAAATGGGTGCGGGTTGGTCCATTTAAGATTTCTTCATTTTGGCTTCGTCTTTGACTTTTGACTTTGACTTGGTTGACTTTTTGGTTGACTTTGACTTTGACTTTTTGACTTTTCACTCTCTTTTCATTCCCGTGCTTGGTTTTGTCGGTTTTGGCTTGATTTTTGTCCTTTAGTGAATATCCGTTACCTGCACAGCATAAATCACAAAACACACAAATACAATGTATTTTTGGTATATTTTGGTCATTTTAGGCATGTTTTTATAGGCAAAAGGTATGTGTAATTAAGCACATACCATGTCACATATACTTTAATGGTTTAATTTTATGTGCCACATAATAAAAAATATCATATTGCATATGATTATATGAAATTACAAAATGTTAAAACTTTATTTAGAGATACATGTACTATTATATCTTTAAAAGATAAAAAATATTTGACTAAAATACTATCATTTTACATTCCTATACAAATTTAATAAAACATAACAAACATAACACTAGTGGAACATAGTTCGAAGGTCCCAATACTCTATTTATATGTATTAAACATAATAAATCAGTAATAAATAAATAAAACCTCACATAGGGATAATAAAAACGAGTGGATAGTAGTAGTAAATAGAAAGTATATAATTGCAACCTTTTATTTCATCTCTCACCCACGTGGGTATTTTTTACTCATGTACTATCTTTTTCACCCATTTCAATGTATCTTCTTCCTCACATCTTTCTCTTTCAGAAATTCCAAGATCTAATTTTCGAGTTCTTCATATCATAACAAAATTTATGTTCAAGATTTGGAGTTAGGTGAGAGTTTTGTAACTTTAAGAGGCAGTAAGACCAAACCACTGACTTTTACCCTGTAAGAGGATTCGTATCTCACCGTCTCTGACTCACAAGAAAAAAACAAACAGCCAAAACGTCTGACCGCGTCTGACTGGTCAGATTTAGACGTGATTCAGACGTTTTTGGCAAAAACAAACACACCCTTAGTTTGGTTAATCTGCATTTGTATAGTTTTGCATATTGTGTGTTTGTTTGTTTTTCTGCATTATTAATTCTTGCTATTTTTCTTCTGGTTGAATACTGAATATGGCGTATTCATCATTTTGGATACGACGTATCATTTCTCAAAACCTATACAGCGTATTCAACATCAAACATCAATACGGCGTATTCGGTTTACTGAATATGGCCTATCGATCGTCTGATAACAATAGCAGTTTAATTTTTCGTATTCGGTTTTCGTACTTAACTTTCTATATTTTATTTCTTTCGAGCCTATCCTAATGATATTTAACCTTTGTTTTCAGGTAGTGCATGACCAGGAGTTCAAAGAAAGAGCTCGTTAAACCTTTCAAGGAACTTGATCAAGTGTTACATTCGTTAAGGAAGCTTTTCAAGACAACGAGTTTTGATGATTCAAGTTTATCGGAATTTGAGTTATTTTTTTTCAGAAAGATCAGTTTGAAGAAGAAATCACAGAAACAATAGGAGAACCAACTATGGAGGAGTACATGACAAAGATCCGAGAAGATTATGGCTCAGGGATTGCTAGACAAAAATTGATAAGGATGCTAAATTTGAACTGAAAGGTCAATTTCTCAAGGAGTTGCGTGAGAATACTTTCAATAGGTTAGAAAACAAGGATGCGAATAAGCACAATGATAGAATTCTTGAAATAGTTGACTTATTTACTACACCAGAAGTGACTGAAGATCAACTTATGCTTCGTGTTTTTCCTATCACACTTACTGGAACCTCAAGTAGATGGTTTAGGAATTAACTTGCTGGTTCAATTACTACTTGGGAAATTCTTAAAGGGAAATTTTTGAGCAAATACTGTTCACCTTCTCGTACTATTAAAAAGATAGAGGAAATCAATAACTTTCAGCAAGAGCCAGATGAAACTCATTATTAGGCTTGGGAATGATTCAAGGAACTTTTATTGAGATGTCCTCAACATTATTTAACCAATATGCAGGAGGTGATTCTGTTTTACAAGGGACTGGATATGCCTACTAGACAAATTTTTGATTCTAAGGAAGTTATACCTAAAATGAGTGCAGTTGATGCTAACAAAGCCATACAAGAAATGGCCGATCATTCTCAAAAATGGCACGATGGGGCTTCTATTAGAAATAGAAGCAGTAATACTTCTGATAGATTAGCTGCAATTCAAGCTCAACTGAACAATCTTGGTAGGGAAATCAAGAAAGTAAATGAAAAAGTGTATGATGCTTAAGTAGGATGCGAACTATGCAATGGACCTCATTACACTAAGGATTTTTCATTAAAGGTGGAAGGAAAGACACTTGAAGAAGCATACTACACTCAATTTGAGGTACCATTTCCATAAGCAGGAAGGTATAGAGCAGCTGGTCCAGGATTCTATCAAAGAATAATAATGAAAATCCATCATATCAGGAACGAAGGCAAACGATGGAAGAATCATTGAACGTGTTCATGGCTGAATCTGTCATACCCCCAAACAGGGCCTGGACGGAATACGTGTTCGGGGGCGTGACATTATAATATTCATCACACAACGTACAAAGAACGACCACTAATGGATGTTTTGAAAATCATAACTCGTTGTATTTATTAAAAATGGATAAGTCTTACAAGATTTGAAATGAAATTTAAAACATTGTGGAAGCATAATTAAGTTTTCAAAAGACAACGAGTATGTATGATAATAAAGTCTTGCAAGATGATATCATATTGCATGTAGACTCCACATAGTACATCAGAGAAGTACAAAGCTAAGCACCTAAAAAACATGCTTAAAACGTCAACATAAAGGTGGTGAATTCATAGGTTTATTTCAAATGTAATTAGTGTGGACCACAAGTTCATCAATATGTATGCGACAGTTATAACAGATACAACTTCACATAAAAAGGTATTTATGTTACGCTAAGCTCATGACACCAAAGCTAATACTGAAAGATAGCATGTATAGTGCTATATAAGGCTTGCCCTTTAGGTGTCCGACCAAAGACCACCTAACTAGTTTTGACATGACATATATCCATTAGTTCTTGGCAAACTCGAACTATTAAGTGCTTCTTACCCGGATAGGAATAATTAGTCCCAATAGATCTATTTATTCACTCGCGCTCACTTAACCAAAGGACGGTTGTAACACCCCCAAATCTGGGTCACAGCGAAATGTGTAACACCCCCAAATTGGGTCGCAGCGGAATAAGGGTCCGAGGCGTGTTACTTCTCAGATCAATAACACAAGATAATATAAGAAATCAATGTTTGCTGCCAATTAAATCTAGATTTGGAGGAAAGGAAGAAACAAAGAGGACTCAGAAGGCCCTAACTGAAGCAACCAGTTGAAAACTTCGCATGATTCAAGCTCAGAATCACTTGATATCTGATCTTTAACAGGCTTCAAAAACCTTGTTATAAATTTGGCAATTCAGGATGTAGTTATTCCTCTGAGAAGATCTAAATGGTAAATATTTGAGGAGTTTACCTTCTGAGTGGGGATACACAAGTGGTAGTCTGGATGAACAAACCCGTCTTTGACTACTATGGGTTGGATGATTTGTACAACAATTTTAAAATAAGTTGACCGACTTTGAAACTATGGGTTTGGATGATTTGTACAACAATTTTAAAATTGTTGAACAAAAGGTTAAGAGAACTGTTGCTGTTAATAATGATGATAAGAATTTGGCATTTCTAACCACTTCCAGTCCAAGCAGTACTAATACTATTAATATTGTTAACACTGGAGTTAGTACTGACAACACCAAGGTTAATACTGCTAGTACTGAAACTAGTACTGCTAGTTTTAGTGATGCCACAGTTTATGCCTTTTTGTCTACTTAACCACAAGGGTCTCAACTTGTTCATCAAGATCTTGAGTAAATTCATGATGATGATTTGGAAGAAATGGACCTAAAGTGGAATATGGCACTGCTGAGCATGAGGGCAAGAAAGTTCTATCAGAGAATTAGAAGAAAGATCATCATTGATGGAAGTAGTACTGCTGGATATGATAAATCTAAAGTAGAATGTTTCAACTGTCATTAAATGGGACATTTTGCCAGAGAATGCAGGGCACCAAGGAGTAAAGAAAACAGAAATTGGAATCAAGAAAGCTCATCAAAGGCAGTAAGGATTGAAGATGCTTCTGAAAAAGCAATGTGTGCTATAGATGGTGCTGGATTTGATTGGAGTGACATGGCAGAGGAAGAAATTCAAGCAAACATGGCTCTCATGGCATTCTCAGATTCTGAGGTAACAAATGATAAATCTTGTTCTAAATCTTGTTTGCAAAATTATGAAGCTCTAAAGAAACAGTATGATGATTTACTTGTTAAATTAGATGATACATGTTTTAAAGCTTCTACATACAAAAGAGGTTTATCAATTTTAGAAGGTCAAATTCTTAAATATAAAGAATCTGAAGTTCTTTTTTCTGAGGAAATTGCTTTGCTTAAAAGAAGTGTAGGTCACAAAGAGTATCTAATGGGATTACTTAGGACTGAACTTGAAAAGGTTAAGGAAGAAAAAGAGGGGTTTGAATTTAAGATTGCAAAGTTTGAAAAATCATCAAAAGACTTAGATCAGTTGTTAGCAAGTCAGATAACTGACAAGAGCAAAAAGGGCTTTGGCTACAATGCTGTCCCCTCACCTCATCCTTTGATTCTAAATAGACCAACATCCTTAGACTTATCTTATTCAGGTCTAGAAGAATTCAAACAACCTGAGGTAAATGAGTATGGTCCTAGGGATTCAAGTGTAAAGCCTACCACTGGTTGTGATAAAGAGTCAGATAATTCCAAGGAGAATACTGATGACTATTTAAAACAACAACAAAAGACTGATTCTAAAACTAGCTCACTTAAGGTAGACAAAGATTGGAAAGAAAAGTTTTTCTGTCCTGCTAATCAAGTTAGGGAAGAAGCACCTAAGAAAGCTAGAGAGAATAATGATGCTCCAATCATTGAAGATTGGGTGTCAGATGATGAGGATGATGTTGAGTCTATCCCTAAGGTTGAAAAGAAAACTGTTATACCTACTGCTACTAAGAAAGAGTTTGTTAAACCTGAAACACCAGTTAGGAGGTCAGTTAGGTATGCAGAAATGTACAGGTCACAAAGACCTAGAGGAAACCAAAGGAATTTGAATGGTCAAAAATCCAATCAATTAGGATGTAACTTTGTTTTTAGTAACAAGGCATGTTTTATCTGTAGAAGTTTTGATCACATTCAATACAGTTTTCCTAATGTTTACAAAAATATGGTTCGAAGAGCAGTCTTAATGAAGACTAGCCTAAAAACTGTTAATAATGCAAGGACTGTTAATATTGTTTGGTCTGTTAACACTGTCAGACCTTTTAGTACTGCTAGGTCTTTTAATACTGTTAGGCCTTCTTATACTGCTCACCCAAAATCAACAGTTCATTATGCTAGACCACTAACACATTTTCAAAATCAAGCACAATCAACTGCTCAAAGTCCATTTTACAAGAGAACAGCATTAACAAAAAGGTCTCACAATAAAAATGTTAATACTGGTAGGCAAAATGTTAATACTGTCAGGGAATGGGGATTTAATGCTGTTAAGCCCTCAGCATGTTGGGTTTGGAAACCCATCAAACCCAATGGTGCATCACTGGTTTTCAACAAATATAATTACATTGATGCTCGAGGCAGATCCAAGTCAGTAATGGCTTGGGTCCCCAAAGATAACTAACTTCTAAGTTTTGTATGCAGAGCAATTCACAGCTAAATGATAAAGGATTTGTTGATAGTGGATGAGGCACATGTCTGGAAACATAGCCCATCTTTTAGATTTCAAAGACTTTGATGGAGGTTATGTTACTTTTGGTGGAGGAGCAAA
>BQNB010033287.1:0-28131 GCA_026074375.1 Tanacetum coccineum
TTGATTTCCAGAAATCGCAGTTAAAAGTTTTTAGGATTGTGCATTTCCGAATTAAGTTGTTGTAATATTTTTTTTAATTAGCCTTTTATAGTGAGGATGATAGTTTTAGGGGGTGTTTGGGATTGCTTATTGAAAATAGATTATGCGTTTTGAAAATGGATAATCAAATAATCAGCTGTTACAAAACGAGGTTTTAAAATATAGTGTTTGGATTTAATTATGCTATTTGATATCGCAATAATCAGATAATCAGTTTTTTAAGTGTTTGGCAAAATAAATTAATTAAAAGTTTTAGTAGATTATTTACCAAAATGACATTGTGAAAAGGAAAAAAAACTTTAGTACATATGGGAAACATAAGTCTAGAGCAAGCCACGTTTCAAAAGGTATTGAGCAAAATAGTAATTAAAAGAAAAATGGCTTACCATGTTTACAAAAATCATCAGATGAGTTGCTGCGCCAAAACGTCGTTTTGAGATCCACATAACGTAGAAAATCCATTTTTGAACTTTGTTTACCAAACACTAAAAACTAATTATTTGCGTTTTGAAAACGCAATAATCAGATAATCTTTATACAATCGCAATCCTAAACACCCCCTAACTCGGAGTGAGAAAGTCGATAGAAATGCATGTAATCTCCGTGAGAAATGAAACAAGAGTCTTTTGAGAGACCTTGAGTGGCTAGGGAGGGTTATGCATAGCGTCACTGGGTCCATGACAATCTTCAATGTCAGACTACATCTTGGTGTTTCTGACAGTTTATGTATTGATCCGGTTACTGCCTAAGTGTATGGAGGGCTTCTTTCTTTACACCCTTTATCCTTACATTTCTTTTTCATTCTTCAACCCCTTTAATGCTTACCGAGACTTCATAACTAACACCTTGTTGGGTTTGTTCCAGTGTTAGCTCTATCTCAAAAACATTTTACTCATTAAGAGGTGATAAAAAAATATAAATATAAGTAAACAATAATTTTGTTCAAAAAGATTTCTAATAAAATTAGCTAAAAATTTATTCTTATGAATTGAAGAAAGTAAATGTTGGTAGTGCTGTGCGAAGGTTGCAAAACTTCTATGTTCGATCTAAGTAGTGTACTTATCCTAAGTATAGGGGAAAGCAAGTTTCCCCCAAGATAAAGTGAAATGAGGCAAAAATAAAGCCATTGGTAAAAAAAGAGAAGGAAAAAGAATGATGTGAAGAATTAGTTGGTTACATTACGGATAAGGTAGATTATGATTTTATTACAAACCTTTTTCAACAAATAATAAATAATATCACTAAATAAATTACCTCTTTTGTTGTTTATGTTTGGTGCTTACGCCATGTCGGTGAAGTTTAGTTTTTTATACAAGCCTATGGTAATTTGAACATTTCATGATTGCGCGTATGAGTGACTTCCGTTTACTATCCATTTTACTAAATTGAGCGAGTGTGAAAAAGAAACTAACCTATAAAAATTCGTGAGTTGCTTTGTCGCATTATCTATGCTTGTGATCATTAATTTGTTTTGTTAAAACGAAATACTTTCGCTTTGATTGCTTGAGGGAAAGCAATAAGCTAAGTATGGGGGGATTTGATAATGCTCTAAATATACATAATTTATCCCTCGAAAATATGTGAAATATATATGTTAACGCATGAAATATTGCAAAGTTTGCTTGCTTGTTGTGTAATATTCATTTTAGGACCAAAAGTAAATAAAAAGACTAAACATGCAAAGAAATCCCGTTAAATGCACTAACGGTCGTTATACGAAGAATCTAGAAGAGAATCTAATGAAGAATTAATGAACAAGGCCAAAGTGCGACGCATAATTCTTTTTGTGCGACGTACTTCACAACAAAGTAAATGCCATTTAATTAAACACCAAGTGCGGCGCACAATTTATATAGTGCGGCGCACTTCTCCTGTAGTTACTCCAAAATCATAAATGATTGCAATGATTGTGCAACCTTTCACTCCCCTATTTTCTCCAACTGATGATGGGCATTCACCTATAAATAGAGGACAAAAATTGCTCATCAAATCATCCTTTGAAGCATTCTTCTCATCCCACTACATCTATAATCACTTCTCAATAGTTAGGAAGTTGTTCTTAGGGAATTGTTGAAGAATAAACCTTATTCTTCATCACATTCTAGGTTTTAGTAGAGGAAAGTGCCATTTGATCTTAGAAGGTGGTGCTAGAAGTTGTTATAGTGGTTATAGTTGAAATTCCAAGTTGTCATAATATCCATTTGAAAGAAGGTTCTTGTAAGCAGTGAAGTAATTGCTATTGAGTTTGGTATAAACACATTTCCTTACTTTTATATTATGAATTCTGAATTGATCATGCTTGTTATGTGTTTTGAATTGATGAATATGGAGTAGTTTAACATGTTTGTTTGGGGATCATGAGGGAATTATGGATTAAACTTGGATAAACTAGTGAATTTTGGAAACTATCAATATGAACTTGATGTTTTTACACTTGGACTTATTAATCATCATTTGATCATCATTCTAGTCCGGATATAGGTCGAAAGACTCTGGCTGAATGCTTGATTTCCAAGTTTTTTTTCTATGACAACTAGATGCTAGCCTTGTGAGGATTGGCTAACAAAATGATCATTAACCAAGGGTAAAAGGGTTTAATGCTTAACCTCATGTCTAATAAACTTGGTTAAGAAAGTCTATATTCCTATTTCCCAAACATGAATCAAACTTAAAGCATTTTTAAAATCAAAAGTAAAGGCCGAAAGGATTTTTGATTATCATATAAAATTAGAATCAAATCGTTTTAGTAAACTACCTTTTCTTTAATCGATTAACTTTACTTCGTAAACCGTTATCCATCCAAGTTTATCCATATTTGTTCTCGTTCCCCCAAACAACATCGGATTGAGTGCCTGCAGCTTGTGCTAAGTCAGTTATCCAATGTTGAGGAGGTAAATCAGAAACAGTCTTTGTTAGGTGCCATTCACGATCAGGAGTTGGAGAGGTTAGAGGGTGCCATTGACGTTCATCCTGTACCTCTCTATCAGGAATGACATCATCATCACCTGTAATGAACTCTAGATGTGTAGTCTCATTCAAGTCGGTAGGTTGAGATCTGGAGGCCCCTTTCGAAGAACTTGTTGTCATGCTCTCCTTACGAGTTGGTTCTTCATCTTTATCTTTATCGTCCCTTGTTGTTGGAATAATGAGAACATCACCATAAGAGGAAAGGAGGTCCTTGTCTGTGTTATAAGCTTCAACCAATGCGTTGTAAAGATTTTTCTGAACATCTGATCTGTCAATTGATTTATTCTCCTCCATTTTATCCATTAGAATCCTTTTTAATTCAAGTTCTGAGAGTGAGGAAGCAATTCCATAAGATGTCCGAGGTTGATTGGTGGAACGAATCAACACTTCAGCTCCCAGAGATTCAGTAACATACTTCTCAACTTTAGACTTGATCTTTGATGTTTGAGTTTTGACTTGATCCTTGATAATTTTTTACATGTTGGAATTAAGTGAGTTGAGGAATTCTTGATTTTCTGCTTGAGCTTCTTCTTTGAGCTTGTTTGATTTGAGCTGAATAGCCACATCTATTTCTTCCTTCATCTTAGAACCAAGGTATTCATTAACTATGCCCGGTATAGATGAAATGGCTTCAGCGAAAGGATTTGATTATTTAAGCTTAGAGAGATCAGATTCCAACGCGGTTACTCTTTGATTAAAGCCGAATACAAATGCAAAGTTAGGGAGTGGAAGTGGTGTTGTGGAGGGATTAGTTGTTTTGGTGGTGGTAACAGGTGTTTGTTGACTTGATTGAGTGACAGGAAAGAGAGGTGGAGGGATTGTTGTAGTGGTAGCTAGATTCTCTGTGGTTACAGAAATAGGTACATTGACTAAGGATTCTGTATGAGGAGTCAGGATAGAGTCAATACCTTCATCCGTAGTAGGAGAGATGAACTTTGAAACCAGATCTGACACGGATGAACTTTGCTGTTGGACAACGGGATTAGCAGCCGTGAGAGTCACATGGGCATCTTCTGTGTCTTTGGTAGTGTCAGCGTCAGTCATGTCAACATCACCTCCTTCCAGATTGACATTCGTCACGTCTCGTTCTTTGTCTTCTTCACCATCTTTAACCCTGTCATCATCTTTTTGTTTCTCACTTTCATCAGTTGTTTGATAATCTGATGGTGTGCGTACCAACTGATCAGATATCTCTTCCTCATCTTCATCATCTTCTTCTTGTTCTTCTTCGTCATCTTGTTCTTCTTGATCATCAGTTGAGAAGGTGGACAACTTTGGATGAGTAATGTTGTCACCATCATCATCTGATTCTGTTGCATCATCATCATCATCATCATGTGCATCTGAATCTTTGTTAGCATCATCATCTTCATCATCATCATCATCACTAAAGGTCCAAGACTCTTCCTCACTATTAGAATGATGTTCGGGTACATCGGGAACCTCTGGTTTGTCACCAGCTCCTTCATCTGTACCTGTCTTCTCGTGTACTTGCTCATCAGGAACCTTTGACAGGATGTCAACTCCATCACCTGAGCCACTTGCTTGTGAGTTGAGTGTTTGAATTCGACTTCTCTTGGTAGCTATCTTTAGTTGTTCAGTTTCAGTCAAAGCAATCTCGGAGAGAGTCTCTAAACCTGTAGCAGGTTGCTTCTGCTTTCCTGAGCCAGTCATCTTACCAGTTTGTTTGACTCTTTTGTCTTTGGGGTCTGTGGGAGGCTTCTCCTTAGGTGTTGTATCAGAATCAGCTTTCTTCTTATGAACACTTGCTTTTGTTTTTGGAGGTACTTCTCCTGAAGCGATAGCATAGTACTCTTTGTAGGACTCAGAGTTTCGGATGTCCTCGTTTGTCAATTCCTTAGGCAAGATTGCACCGTACAACTGTGTATCCTCATGCCTGGAGATAACATTGATTGTGGTGAACATGGGGTCATCCCTGGCATAGTGCCAATTAATCTTGTTCCTCCGTGGAATTGATGGATCTTTTGACATGAAGAAGTTGACAATAAGCTTGGTGAAGCGTGGGTAGTACATCACATTAACCTTCTTCGTATTCTTATTCTCTACTTGATAAGTAAAGTCCTCCCACAGAAGAAAGGCATAGTCAACATTCTTTTTATGGTACATGCCCCAAATGATTTGAGCTTGAGATAAACGAAGACTGTCATAGGAGCTTTTACCACTGAGACACTTGTTGATAACCGCAATGGATTATACTATTCACCTTCTTCCCAGTTTTCACCACACTGTCAATCAAAGGGCTTTTCCAAATTGAAATTGAAGGGTACAAACGACAATCCAAGTGGTCTACATCAAGCTGGCAGGGTGAGATAAGTCAAATCAAGAGCTCTCATTGGATCACTCAAGCTAGAAGGCCACGTGGCTATGAAGAAAGCACAAGGAGTGACGGGTTTTTACTCTATTATCACTCACACAACTAGCACAAGCTGTCACATCAAAAGAATGACAGCTTGGCAATCCGTGTGAGTATAATTTGATCTAACGGATGAGACTATTGATCCAATCATTTGGAAAATAGATGGTGTTGATTAAATGGAGCGTGGGATACAAGCAAAGACCTAGAAGGTTCAAGGACTGGCTATAAAAAGCCCTCACTATTACACACACAGATATCGGAGTAGGAGTAGCTTTTTAATGTAGCTTAAAATTACCTTTTTAGCTTATGTAATTTTACTCTCAGCTTTTGTAATTTCCCTTTTTAAGTAAGTAATCAAGTTCAATTAATGAAATTCAGTTCTATTTTATCATAAGCACTTTGAAATTTACTCATAAGATCTCATTTTCCCTTTTTAACCAATAAGCTACTATGTTACAAGCCCTCGTAAGCTCAGTTACAGCTCTCATGAGTCTATAAGCTCATGATTTGAGTTAAGACCAGACCTATTTCATACTCCTAAACATCTAAAATCAGAATCAACTACCTACCTTGTCTTATTTGGATTATAAGCTTATGGAAGGGGAGTTAAATATGGAAGGACTCCCATGGACTATTATGATTATTGTAATAAGCCAGAAGCTAGTAGATAAGCTCTATGAGCAATTTATGCCTTTGTTAAGCTATGGCTTTAAGTATAGTCTCTCTTTTTTACTTTTCTATGTTTTTTAGATTCCTAGCTTAAATCTTGCTTATCTACTTATTAGCTTATCATTTGTGCTTATTTGATTCTTAGTTGCTTATTTGAGTTTAGTTTAATCTTATTTTGCATCTTTAAGTATATGTTTTTAGTTAATATAGTATTGATCATAGTAGTTTCCATTCTTGTCATAAAACCATAAAAAGCTAAAAATAAGTAGTTTAGCTTAGATTCTTAAATATAGCTTATGTGAGTAATGAAAAATGTTTGTTAAGCCTGTTAAAAGCTATTGGTTATCTGGTAAAGAGAACTAGATCATTAGATTTCATTTCATAAGCCTTGATCAATTCTGTCAAATACTATAAGGAGTGTTTGGCATAGTCTTAATTGACTATTAAAAGTCAAAGAAATTTTGGAAGTTCACTTTGGTCAGCTGAGATTTCATCAATAAATAGGTTTTGAATAAAATCCCTAAGTTAGTTTGAGCTTTTAATGATTTTGTAGCTTAATTTCTTATGTCGCACTATAGGGCATTTGTCTCTTGAAATTTGCTTGCTAAAGTTTTGAACCAAGCTTAATAAGCTTGGTTATTGTTTGTTTTGAGTTTTACCATACTCAAGTAGAGTGTATAAGTGCAGGTTTACCCTTTTGGTAACCTGCATCATAGAGTTTTGTGCCTTGCCACTTGCATCAGCATAACCAACAACAGATAGGACTACTGTCTTTTTATTATCATTTAGAATAGCTTAAGTAGGATTTAGGTTTATTAATTCAGTAAGATTAAAGTTTTCTAGTAGCTTAATATAGATTAGAACTAGTTACCATTTTCTAGCTTAATTATAGTTTGCATTTAGCTTTAAAGTTATCATAAAAACCTAAAAAATCCAAAAACAGCAGTTTTAAATCTTAGCTTTTATCTTTTTTAATTTTCTAGTTATATTGTTGATTTCTTAATGAATTTTCATAGTTCTTTAGTTGTTTGTTAAGTTCTTTAATCTCAGTCTGATTTGGCTTATTGAGCCATTAAGTTAATGTTCTTTGAGATTTTTGTGCTTAACGTGAGTTGCAAATTGATTGATCAATTAAGTTAGCTTATTAGTTTTCATAAGGTTAAGTAGCTTATTAGTTTTTGATAGTACACAATCTTAGCTTTCTCAGAACAACTTTTGGTTTTCAAAATGAGCTCAAACCCTTAGTTTCTGTGAACAACTTTTTCATAAGCTGTTTTTAAGATAAATTTTGGTTTTTAGCTTATATAGTTTTTATAAAAAGTATCTAAAAAAGTTGCTTCTTTCAATTTCATATTCAGTTTTTTTATAAAAAGGAAATAAAAAATAGAAATAGGGTGCTAACACCCTATCGAACATCCGACCTCAAACGTGGCACACTCACTCTTGACCATTAGGACTATGGTGGGACATTCGTCCTTCGTTTTCCCCTGCCCCCAACTGCGAAGAGAACGGGGGGGGGGGAAACGCCGACCACGGGCACCAGGTCAGCTGGGAGGGAATGAGCCGATGTATGTGTTGGGCTATTGTGGATGGTGAGTTTGTGGGGTAATAGATGAGATAGAGGGACCCCCCACCACCCGGACCACCCCGCCCCCCTTGTTTATAGTTATCTTTTTATTTTTTTTTCTTTGTTTTCTTACCCCTTTTTTGTTAGTTTTCTTTTTTATACCCCTATCCCCTCTTATTAATAAACACTTTTTTTCTTTTCATTTTTTTTCAAAAAGCCGTAGCTTATTAATAAGCTTTTTGAGCTTATTCTTTAAGCTGGTCCCTTTGTTCTATTTTTCTTAAGATCTTTGTTGCTTTTTAGATTTATCCTGAATTATTGATAATTTTTCATTAAGTATTTTAATTTTTATCATTTTTCTTAAGTTTTAATTTTCAAAAAGTCTTTAAAAATAGAAAAAAGTTTTAAAAAATTACAAAAAAATAGTTTTTAGTTTTATAAAAAATAGCTTTAGTTTTACATTAAGAAAAATCATTTTCACCCTTTTTAGATTTTAAATTTCATTTTTGAGCTTTTATTTTTAATTTTAAAAATAGAATTTTAATTTTTAAAATAGTTAAAAATAGTTTTCTTAGCTTTTATAATATTTTAGCCTTTTCTAAGTTTAAAAATTATTTTTCTCAATTTTTAGGACTTAATTTGCTATTTTTTAGGATTTAATTAGATTTAATTAGTTTTTAATTCATAAAAAATTCAAAAATACTCAAAAAAATATTTTTCTTTTTCTTAAAATTTTCTTTTGTCCTATTTTAGGTTTAAAAATTTAGTTTGCATTTTTAGGAGTTAGTTTTACCTAAATTGCTTTTTAGTCGCGTTTTATTTGTCCCGTTAATTGTTTTTGTGCTTTAATTGTTTTTATTTGCTTATTTTAATTGTGCTTTTAATTAGTAGTTATAGAAAACCAAATCAATCTCCGAACCCATTCAAATCAATATCCAATATCAAGCGAAGTTTCAATTTCTCAAATCGTTGGGAAAACGACCCGGGAAATCATACTTTCCGGAAAACATACGTATATTATATATTATATATATCTTTTAGAGTGAATTTTTCTTAAGGGAGACTTTAGGAAAGTTCTTAATTGCTCTTTTGGTATTATATTGTATATTTTATTATTGTGTGTTTAAAATCAACAATCAAATTTTTGGCGTCGTTGCCGGGGATTTGAGTTAACGAATCTCTCGTTTTGTGTTTGTTGATAAGATTTGAAGATCCTTTCGTCCTCGAAAGTTTCATTTTTGTTAAATATTTCAAAAATCCAAAAAAAAATTAAAAAATATAAAAAAGTAAAAAATATTTTCTTTTTCTTTTTAGTATAATTATCATATAAAAAAATCAATCAAAAATTTAAAAAAATTGTCCTAAAAAAAATAAAAATAAATAAAATACACAAAGTTGGTAAAAGAACACCAACAAATAATACTCTCAATCGAGGTATTATCATTTCAATTTCCGGTGAACTTGGAATATAGTTCCCAAATCGAACCAAAAGATTATACAATTGCATTTGGTGTCTCTACGAAATACGGCTCACCTTAAAAAGCAATTTTTAAGAGCTACCGTGAAGTAGTTGATTATTTGGTTTAAGTCTCTTCCGTGTAACCATTAAAATTTGTTGTGAATAATAAATTTAAAAATCCAAAAAAATTAGTGTAGAATTTTTCTTTTAATTTTAGATCTTTTTGATTTTCTCTTTTTAAGTGCATACGCACTCGCTCGCAAACTCGTAACCGTAACCGTCGTCAACAACAACAAACCCTTCCGGTTGTTGTTGAACCTGAAGAACCAATTGCCCAATCAAAAACATTGTCGATGGCAGATCGTATGATGGTGGAATTACTCCGTGCACCCACGAGGGTTATGGAGAAGTATTGTTTTACCGTGTTCATTGCCGATAATTTTTGAGATTCAAAAACTAATTTGCTTCATTGGTTCAAGCGAACCGTTTTCATGGTTTTGAAATGATAAAATCCCCTATGCTATATTAATAGTTTTAAAAGGATTACTTCGACCTTACGATTTAGGAATGTGCATAATGATGTGATTAAGGTTATGATGTTTTCCTTATTTCGCTCGAGGGAGCCGCCTAAAAACTTGGTACAGAGATGACTCCGAATTCAATTTTAACTTGGGAGTTCTCGTTACAAGTTCGTTAAACCAATTCTTTCCCTCCTTCAAAAACACTCACCTTAAGACAACATTTCTCGTTTTTCACGGAGAATTTCGATGAATCTTTTAGTGAAAGCGTTCGAGAACGTTTTAGGGTTTGCTAGATCTTGCCCTCACCAGGATATTTCGGAGTTAACTCAAGTTGATACCTTTTATAATGGTTTAAACGAGAATGAACAAGACTCCTTAAATGCCGCGGCGGGTGGTAATTTGTTAAGTAAGACTACTAGGGATGCTTTAAATATAATTGAAAATAAGTCAAAAGTGCGTTATTCGAGACAAAACAAATGCTTTAGGGATTTAATCTCAGGGAAATGTTAGCAAAACGGTATGAACGACAATTGATAAACTTGCAGATCAACTTTCGACCTTAGTCGAGATTGTTTCTAAAAAGGTTGTGTCCCTCCCGCACCGGTTAAGGCGGTTGAGGAAAATTGTGTTACTTGTGGTGGAGCTCATGCATGGTATAATTGTCCGGATACCGATAATAATCAAAATATTTGTGCAACCACCGTGGAACTTATAATACAAGTCCACCAATTCGGTTAGGTAATCAAATGCACACCAGGATTTGCTCTGGTGCAAATCAAGGTCAAATAGGACATTAGAACAAAATCAAGGTCAAGGGAATAATTTCAATCGAGGGAACAATTTTCAAAATCAAGGTTTTCAAGGTCAAGTTAATCATGCTTCGAATTTTCAAAACCAAGGGTTTCAAAATCAACCGTTTCAAGTGCCTAATAATCAAGTGAACGATTTTTCAAATGATTTTTCGAATTACAAGAAGTCTAATGATCAAACGATTAGGAATTTGCAATACCAAATCACTTCGATGAAAGGAGAGTTAAAGAACGAGATTCAAACTACCATCAAGAATCAACAAACCGCTTTGATGAGTCAAAATAATGCTTTTCAAAACACGTTGCAAAATAATCTTCAAAACATGTTAAGTAGTTTCTTTCAAGCCCAAGCCTCACCTTCGGGTACTCTTCCGAGTAATACGATTCCTAACCCGAAGGGCGAGATGAAAGCAATCACTACCCGAAGTGGTGTAGCTTACGAGGGACCCTCGAATCCAACTAAATATTCTCCGAAAGAAGTAGTGGAACAAGAGACCGAGGAAATAACGGATGAGGAGCAAAATGATTTCCAAGGAAGTACCGCTCAAATCCCACCTCCGGTTATCCCTAAACCAATTCCGGAACCCGAGATTCCGAAGACTTTACCAAAATCAACTCCGATACCGGAACCCGAGATTCCGAAGACGGTACCTAAGGCAAATATTCCTTACCCTTCAAGACGAGACAATCAAAAGAATCGAGAAAAAGCTTCATACCAAAAAGAAAAGATTTTTCAAATGTTTCAAGATTTGCGTTTTGATATAAGTTTTGCGGATGCTTTGTTTTTAATGCCGAGATTTGCTCCTACGATTAGGGATTTGTTAATGAATAAAGAAAAGTTGCTCGAATTAGTGAAAATTCCATTGAACGAGAATTGCTCGGCAATGCTCCTTAAAAAGCTTCCCGAAAAGCTAGGAGATCCGGGAAAATTTCTTATTCCTTGTGAATTCCCGGGAATGGAGATATGTTACGCCTTGGCCGATCTTGGTGCAAGCATAAATCTAATGCCCCTTTCGATTTGGAAAAAACTTTTGTTGCCCGAACTTTCACCGAATCGAATGACTTTAGAGTTAGCGGACCGTTCCATAACTTACCCTAAGGGTTTAGCCGAAGACGTTTACGTTTAAGTTGGAAAATTCCACTTTCCTGCCAATTTCGTAGTTGTCGATTTCGAAGCTGATCCTCGAGTACCTCTTATACTTGGAAGGTCATTTTTGAAAACCGGTCGTACCTTAATTGACGTTTATGAAGGAGAAATCACCCTCCGTGTTGATAACGAAGCCGTCACTTTCAATTTAGACCAAACCATGAAATATTCCTCTACAAATGACAAATCGGTAAACCGAATTGACATCATTGATGAAATTTGTGAGGAGTATGTTTCGGAATTATTAGGATTTCCTAGTAATGATTTTTCAAGTTGCAATCCCACTTCGACATCTGAGCTGTTTACTTCTGAATTTACTTTGGACGAAATCGATTCTTATCTTTATGACAAATCAATCTCTTTGGAAAGTGATCATGATGATTGTGATCCGGAGGAAGACATTTATGTGCTTGAAAAATTGTTAAATGATGACCCGTTTCAACTTCCTCCGATGGACCTTAAGCAAAGTGAAGTTACCGAGGCCAAATCTTCAATTGAAGAGCCTCCGGAATTAGAGTTAAAAGACTTACCATCTCACTTAGAATATGCTTTCTTGGAAGAAAACGATAAGTTACCCGTCATCATAGCAAAAGGTTTAAAAACGATCAAAAAGAAGCTCTCATTAATGTTCTTTAAATCTCATAAACATCGCCCATTGCTGGGAAATAACCGGAATATCATGGAGTATCGGGACCTGTTTTTGTACTTCATAGATTTTGATGGTAGACGTTTGTAAAATACCATCGGTGCAAATTCCAAAGACGAGTTGAACCGAAAATTAATGAGTCATTAAGAAGGAGGTGATTAAACTTTTGTGTGCCGGAATGATATACCTGATCTCCGACATCGCGGGTTGTCCAGTCCATTGTGTTAATAAAAAGGAGGACTAATGACCCGTCGTTTGCAAATGAAGAGATTTATGAAATAAGTCTGACATGTCTGTTACCGGATGGGAGTATGTATCGATTATATGAAGCTTAACGAAAGAACTCGTTAAAGATTCTTTTCCTCTACCGTTCATGGAATTAAATGCTAGAACGTCTCAGCTGGCAAGGAATTCTATTGTTTCTTAGATGGTTTTTCAGGGTTATTTTGAGATTCCAATTGATCCTCATGAATCAAAAGGAAAATGACTTTTACGTGCCATACAATACTTTTGCTTATCGTCGTTATTGCCATTTGGATTATGTAATGCTCCTGGAACCTTTCAAGTTGTATGATGGCGATTTTTCCACGCATGTTAGAAAAGACAATGGCGAGGTGTTTTGGTGATGTTTACCGTTTTTGGTGATAATTTTGGTTCATGTCTTTATAATCTTGATCGAATGGTAAAAAGATGTGAAGGACAAAATCTTATCTTAATTGGGAAAAAAATATCATTACATGTGTTAAGAAGGTAGTGTTTTTTGCTTTCTATAAGATTGCAAGTCCGAAATTGTGCGGTCGTCGAGCTAAAGACGAGTGATTGCTAAACTCCCTTATCCGACTACGTTTCAAAGGAAGTTAGATGTTTTTTTAGGACATGCGGGTTTTACCGTCGTTTCATTCAAGACTTTTCTCCAAGGATTTCTAAGACCATTAACTCAACTTTCTCGGGAAAAGAACACGTTTGTATTTTTCTCAAGTTTGTATCAAGGCTTTGAAACTAAGAAGAAGTTTACCGAAGCTTCGATCTTAGTTGTCCTGGATTGGAACCTACCTTTCAAATTAATGTGTGATGCGAGCGATTTTGCCATTGGTGCGGTTCTTGGACAACGTAAGACGAAGCATTTTCAACCAATTCATTATGCTAGTAAGACGATGACCGAAGCTCAAAATTCTTTACATACAATGGAGAGGAGCATGCTCGGTAGTGTCTGCTTTTGAAAAGTATTCAGCCATCATCTTGTCTTATCTAAAGCTTGTTTATATCCGACCAATTCTGCTTTAAAATACCTCTATGTATAATCATGATGCCAAGCCTATGTTGCTTCGAGGGGTGTTACTTTACAAGAGTTCGATATCACCATTCTTGACAAAAAAAAAGGGAAGTGAAAATCTAGCGCCCGATCATTAGTCAAGACTCGAGAATCCTCACAAAGATGTTTTGGCAAAACAAAGACATTATCGAAAATTTCTTTAGAAAACTTCTTGGTGTTATATCAAACGAAAGTACCCCATGGTTTGCCGTTTTTGAAACTTCAATGCGAGGGAATTTTATCGTTAAATAGGAATTAATCAACAGAAGAGGAAATTTTTCAAAGATGTAAAACATTATTTCTAGGATGATCCCTGGTCCTCTTTGTTATATGTGTGGACTCACTATTCATATCAGTAAGGTGTGTATCTGGACGAAGCTCTTGAAATCCTCAATGGTTGTCATGAAGGACCACCGGGGGGGGGAGGGGCCATCATAGTGCTTAATCTCACCGCTCGAAAGTTTTTGTTGCCGGTTTCTTTTGGCCCACTATATATCGAGATGCCCATTCGATGATCAAATCTTGTGATACGTGCCAACGACAAGGCAAAATTTCTCATCGTGATGAAATGCCTCAAAACGCTATCCAAGTTTGTGAAATCTTTGACATTTGGGGTATTGATTTTATGGGACCTTTTCCATCATCCAAAGGAAATAAGTTTTATACTTTGTAGCGTCGGAACTATCTTTAGATATTGGGTTGAAGCAAAGGCGCTCACCACAACGATGCTCGGTAGATATGAAAAATTTTTAAAGTCTCTTTTTGCTCCGATTTGAACACCGAGGTGCTATAATAAGCGATCGTGGACCCCACTGTTGTAATGATCAATTTGCCTAATGTGATGTTAAATATGAGTCTCACACATCGGTCTCGCTACCGCTTACCACCTCAATCGAGCTTCGCTTTGTGGTCAAGTGAGTGTATATAATCTCGTGGGTCTTTAGCGTATTCTTAACAAGGACAGTTGGAGAAAACCGTTGCCTCTGGTCGACAAGCTAGATGATGCTTTGTGGGCATTCGTACACTTTCAAAAAACAACCAATCGGATGCATACCCTATGCTCGTTTGTAGGGAAAGTCTTGTATTTTCCAGTCTAGTTGGAAACACAAAGAGTATTTGGGCTTAAGCATGTAAATTTCGACTCAAAACGGAGGAGTGTATCATCGAAAGCTGCAACCTAAACGGAACTTATACGAGCTTTCGCAGTTCAAGCTTATGAGACTTCATTAATCTTACAAGAGAAGATGAAGAAACTTCATGATCAAAGATCAAGAATCGAATCTTCAATTGTTGGTGATCAAGTATTTACTCTTCATCTCCCGGTTCAAGATATTCTCTGGGAAGCTTAAAAACTTGTTGGTACGGGCTTTTACTATCGCTCAGTATTTCCCTACGGAACAGTGGAATTATCTCAACCCGTATGGCCTGAATTTCAAAGTAAATGGTCACTGTTGTAAAACCATTACTTCGGTGGGGGACATTTCCAACCATGGTAGTCCGGATCTACACACTCTCCCTAAGGACAATACTAAATTCAGGGATAGAGTCGAAGCTTGCGACTCAGGGTGACCAAAAACAAGAGCTTCGTATGTGGTTTACCCATGCTTATCCTTTTTCTATTTTTCTTAAGTATCATCAAATTATAAATATGTGTTGATGATGTGTTGTGGTATACTCGAACGTTTCTTGTTTTTTGTTGCTTGCTTGTGATTTTGTTGGATCAACCATCGTTTTTTGAAGCCTCTCGTGTCCGGTGTTGTTGTCCCGTTTCACTCGAGATCTCATCCTTGCTTTGATAATTAGTTTTGGGGTGATTCCGAATATCCTTTTCTTATCGATTCGTTTATCTTTGCCATTAATTCATCAACGGCTTAAATTTAAGTAGCGGATGCTCCTTTTAAACATTGAGGGACAAGTTTTCATTTCTTGTTTGGGGAGGGGAAATCTAGCGATTGATGTTCACTGCTTATTGTTTTGTTCTTCAACGTAGTTTTTTCCCACAAAAAATAGCAAAAAATTTAAATTTTTAAGTTCTTATTGGTCATAAATATCTAAAAATAAAAAATAATAAAAAATAAAAAAATAATAATAAAAGTGTTAAGACACGAATGTAGGTTTTCCGTTGGTAAGAATAAGAAGTAATTTTTGACCCGATCGTACATGTAGAGTTCTAGCTTTCTCCCTTAACAATTAATGATGATAGTTTGTGCTAGTCTCATGTAGACTTTAAACATGCTAGACTTGAAATCATTAGTAAATGAAGACTTGTGTTAATCTCAAGTAGATTTTAAATATGCCGAGTTGGATTTTATATAGGCTAAGAATTCAGCGGAGTCATCCTTTCTTTAGAGATTTTAAATTTGCGGAAAGAGAAAGAAATGATAGTGTTATTTAATTCATGAATTAAAGTAGAATAGTTGGTTTATTATTTCAAGCTCATAAGTGTTAATTGTGTTTTTTTTCCCCTTAGCTTGTTAAAGTGTCAACCATCTAATATGGATTTGTAATTTGTCTTTACCATAAGCCATAACCTCATGGACTAGTTATGGTTTTTCACAGCCTTTACTACAATCCATAAACTTGTGGGCTAGTTGATAAGTGTAGAATACACATATCCATTTGTACCTAAAATAACCCAATTAAACCCAAAACAGACCAAAAATGGCAAAAATATGCTTGTATTTGTGTTTTGTGTGTGCAGGTATGGATCAGTCAAAAATCACAAGAAAACAGTAAAAAACGGGCAAACACGGGCACGAGAATCAGAAGAGTACAAAGCCGAAGCCAGAAAAGTCAAACCTCAATCAAATCATGGTCAACAAAAGTCAACAAGGCCCAATATATTCCACTTAAGCCCCTCAAGTTTCAGAAAAGTGCATAAATGGTCCCTAAACCCAAATGGGCCTCACCCGGATTCATAGGCCCAAAACATTAGCCCATTTTCCTTTTATAAAACCACAAGGGCCAAACTTGCTAGTTTCGAAAAGATACTTATAACTCGAAAAAGGGGAGAAAGATCACAAGGACCATTTGTGTAAATTTTCCAAAGTCCAACGATTTTAACTGACATAAAAAGGGCGCGAAGTTTTTTTTACTATTCATTATCGTCTCCACATTTAACCAAGGTGAAAACAAAGGGCAAATGGAGATTGAAGGTGCGAATGGTCAATTCAAGTGGTAAACAATGCAAAAGCAGGGCTAAAGTAGTCTAATCAAGTGCAATCATTGGTCACTTAACAAGAGACGACACGTCAGAGCATGAAGAAGCACAATGGAATGTGGGATTTACACTAAATATACTCAATAAACAAGCACACATGAGTCTCAAACGGATTGCCAGCTTGGCAATCCGCGTAAGCTCATAAGTGATCTGATGGTGTAAAAGATGGATTCAATCATTGAAGGATGATCAAGGGATGAAATAAAAAGGAGCGTCTAACTGATTTTAGCTCCTAGAAGCTTCCTCAAGTGCTATAAAAGAGGCCCTCACCTCACACACACCAGAGAGTTTTTTTTTTGAGTAGTAGTAGCTTAATTTAGATTAATTGTTTAGCTTATGTAATTTTTCCTTAAATCGTTTTTAGATAATTGTAATCTCTTTTTCCTAGTATTGTAAGCTGTTTTTAAATCAATGAAATAGTGTTTCACTTTTATAGTAATCATTTTTTATAAGTTTTTATAAATCTCAATGGTTGTTACTGTTTCGTAAGCTTGTAATAAGCTAATCTTAAGCTCTTATTAGTCTCTTTGTGATTAGCTTAAAGAATGCTTTGAGAGCTCTTTAATCTTTTTGTGTTACTTAAACTTGAGTTTGCTCACTCACATTTAGTGATTTCCTCAAGTGCAGTGAATTACCCACTAGTGTTTTTGCACCTTGTGCAAAGTGCATCAAGCAGGAACTCAGTTGTGTCCTGCTGTCACTTTTAGCTTAATTTTAACTAAGTAATCATAGTTTTAGTTTTCTAAGGTTAGAGTAGAGATTTAGATAGGTACAGCTAAGTCAATTTAAGTACTTATTTTTAGTTTCCAAGCTTATTTACTATACAACATTTGCTTTTAAAAGTCACTAAAAAACCAAAAACGCCAAAAAACAGTAGGAATAAAGTTAGTTATTGATCTTTGATTTTAATCATCATTAAGTGTTTTAAGTTCATTTAGCTTTATCATTTAATAGTTAGGATAGAGCATCTTAAGCCTTCTAGAACAGCTTTTGTTTTCAAAATTAAGCTTAATTTGTGCTTTGTGCAAGTGTTTTAGCAAAAATTAGCTCAAAAGTCCACTTTCTGTAGGAAGCTTATAAATAAGCTGTTTCAGTTGTCACTTTCAGACAAAAAGTTTAGTTTTAAAGTTGTTTAAAATCACGTTTTTAATAAGTTTAGATATTTAGATTTGTTAAAAGTAAGAAAAATAAAAAAATGCAAAAAGTTGGGGTTTGCCTGCCTTGAACCCACGACCTCCCTCTTATATGCCATATGCCTTAACAAGTGTGCTACAATAGCTCATCCATCAGTGTTTCCTTCCATCAAATACTTATAACACGATTTAACTCACCTTTATTAATTTATAAGCCGTAGCTAAATAAGCTCTATTCGTTCTCAGCTTATTTAATAAGCTGAGTTCATTTCTTCTATTTCTAGTAATCTTCTTGCATTAATAGGATTTTTCCTGAATTTTTCCGTAATTTTTTATCATTAGTTTATTTATAATACGTTTTTTCGAAAGTTAAAACTAAAAAAAAATCAATAAAAAAATAGAAAAACGTTTATATAAAAATACAAAAAATAGTTTTTAGTTTTATAAAAAATCGCTTTTAGGTGTACATACAGTAAAAGCATTTTACACCTTTTTAGATTCTTAATTTTTCATTTTGCACTTTTATTTTTAATTTTAAAATAGAATTTTAAATTTTAAAAATAGTTAAAAATACTTATAATGATTTTATGTATTTTAGACTATTTCTAAGTTTCAAAAAAATCATTTTCTAATTTTTAGAACTTAATTTTGCTATTATTAAGAATTAAAATTAGACTAAATTAGTTTTTAAATTCATAAATAAAAAAAATTAAATCAAAAAAATGTTTTTCTTTTTCCTAAAATTTTCTTTTGTCCTATCTTAGGTTTAGAAATTTAGTTTACATTTTTAGGAGTTAAATTTAGTTTACTTGCTTAATTGTCGCGTTTTATTTGTTTCCCGTTATTTGTTAAGTGCTTTGATTGTTTTTGATTGCTTGTTTTTAGTTAGTAGTTATAAAAAACCGCCAATCCATTCTTCGAACCCCAGCCATTCAAATCAGTATCCAATATCAAGCGAGGTTTCAATTTCACAAATCGTTGGGAAAACGACTCGGGAAATCATACTTTCCGGTAAACATATGTATATTATATATTATATATATATTTTAAAGAGTGAAATTTCATTAGGGAATTTTCTTAATTGCTCTTGTTGAGATATTATATATATTAGTGTATTTTATAGCGTATCAGGGAACCCACCTAAGACCAACAGTCTTGAAAATCTTACCCGTTTGTTTCCACCTAAGACAAGATCTAGGAGTCATTGTTTTCTTAGGGACAGTGGTAGTCTTTTTCTTGAAAACCTATGTCCTGATGGGAATTCGTCATTCTGGTCCTCTTAGATTCCCTTGTCGTTTTTCGTAGGCAATTATCGCTTTGTTGTCCTTATGTATTTGCGTCCTTATTCTGGCAGACGCACTAGGAAATAACTTTGAGATGTATTCTAAGACGCATTCATCATGATTTACACTGAAAAGGCACTTTTTGCATGTAGGACATCGCAAGTCATTGGACTTCAAGAAAGGCTTTTGTTTCCTATGTTCTCCTTCTATGTGAACATCTTTGTTTGTTTAAAACCCGACTACTCATTGATGCTTGCCAAATATCCTAGTTTTGGTATTGCAAACCATTAGCAGTGTTGGTAATCTAGCAGGATTAATCATACTAGGTTTTCCATTCACATTTTTGTCTTTCTGAAGTTGTGCACTTTTCTTAGCTTTCTCTAGGTAGTAGTTATGAACTATGTCATTTGAGCCTACAAATTCTTTAGGTGACTGAAATGACACATGCTTTGGGTGATTCCTAGAGGGGCCAGGTGCAATCACATTGGTGTTTCGAACTGCTTGTTTCTAATTCTTAAGGCAATTCTGTTGATTACATTGTTTTAAACAAACCATCTGACACATAGTTTTATTAACCGACTGTTTTCATTTGAAAACAATCTCATTTCAGGAAATTTGAAAAAGGGGAAAAAAAAAAAAAAAAGTGCGGTTTTCTGAAACTGATGGTTTTGGATCCTTGAGCATTTTTGTTTGTCTGAACAACAGATGGTTTATACAAACTGAGTTTTCCACAAACTTTCCATGCATATCTCAATGAGTTCTTTAACTCCCGATGGCTATGTTCTTGTTCTTGCATTTGAGCTTTCAAATCCAGTATTTCATGATTGTTGTTCACGTTCTTTTTCGAAATACATTGATCCGTTTTCTTGCAAAACTGAGTTGTTTTTTCAATTGTTCTTTACATTGATGTAAAGCAAGTTCAAGAGAAATCGATTGGGTTTTCAATTTTAAGCAAACACTCTTTAATAGCTTATTAACGAACTTCTTTGTTAACAGATTCATTTGTTTCATAAAGCTTTTTGTGCAAGACATTCACATTCATTGCTTATGAAGATAACAAAGCTTGTAATTCACAAACATTAAATCAGGACAGAGAATGCAACTATTAAAGTAAATATCTTAGACACAACACACTCATCGAGAAGTAGATCATATATGTTTTTGAAAATCAGTCTTTTTCAGATCAAGTTCTCCAACCTCATTTTCAAGGGATTTAACGTACTCATATATCTTCATGCATTTCCATTTTAAAAAGTTCATGATTCAAAACAAAAACTATCATTTTGGTGATTTATGGAAAGAGGCATTAATAAGGTTTTTATTCAAAACTGAGTCCATATCTATCTTGGAGCATTGGCCCCGAAAATAACTACTAGTAAATTAGGACCAAGCATTTCACAAATCGTTCTAAAATGATTGATGTTAAATGTTATGTCGTTAAAAACTTGTCTACTTTTACTAATGGATTTTGAAACGGGTAGAAAGGCAATGTTTTTAGCAATGTTTGGTTTTGTTCTAACAAACGGTTTTCTTCACATTGTCTCCTAACTTCTTTTGGCGCTTTCCCAACTGATAAAGATAATTCCTTGAGAGTGCTTATGAAAATTCCATAAAGACTATTTTGTTTAGTGTAATATATCTGGTTTCACTGTGAGGTTTATTCACTTTTTTGATTCTACTCTCATTTGCAAGAAGTCATGGTCCTCATCCCTATTGGGGCCCAAATTTGTTGCAAGATCAGAAGTATCATAATTGGGATCTCATACAAACAGGGCTTATCAGATTGAGCTTTCTTGAGGTACCTTGGATTAGCAAAGGTTGGTCTACCATTATATGTCGAGCATTTGGGTGCTAACATATGAATGGTCTGGATTGACTGATTACGAGTATAAACAATTTCATTCAAAAACTTTAATTGTTTGTCTATTTCAATCATCTTGTCATATCCTGTTATCTTTCTTACCTTTAAAATCCGAAATGGACCTGTAACTTTCTCTTGAGTGACCTACAAATTGTGACTTTGGGTAAAAGACTCTTTTTATTAACTCATCGTGTTTTTGATTGACAACTGAAATTTCAATAGGCTTTTTAGTTTTAAAACTTCTTTTATGTCAAAGTCTTTACAAGCTTAATATCCTAAGATTTTTCATTTAACTTTGTTTGAAGAATGTCATAATCAATCGTCCGGTCATTAAAGGCTTTGTACTTCTCAAACTCATTTTGTTTGTTCTAAAGTGCAATCAGACAACTATTTCGACAACTAGTAGCCTCTCCCAGAGCCCTACCAGTCACATCACGGTTAGTTCTGCACTCCTTCAGTTCTTGAGTCAATGATGCGTTTGCTTTCTTTAATTGCTTTAAAATCGTTTTGTTTTCCTCAGTATCAAGAGTTAAATTTGCAATTAAATTAGCAAGCGCAGCACGCTCATCAGTACATTCTGCAGCATTTTTCTCAGAATGTTGTCTTTCATTGGCAAACACATTGTTTTCATCATTGTTTTGTACCTGTTCCAATGGCGTATCAGTAGAACTTGATTCTGCAGGTAAGACTTCCTGAATTTTTGCCATGAAACCGTAATGTGCTTCCAATTCCTTCTTTTCAATCTCTTCATCTGATACAATCCCACTGCTTGTTTCATCTCCTGAACTTGTAATTAATGATTGAACTCTTGAACCATGCACTGTGATTCTGACAACTGTCTTTTCACCTCAACCTTTTTCAACGTCATCTTAAGCACTTGCTCATGACTTCCTTCTACTATAAATTGCTCAATGGAGATCATGGTTTCTGGATGATTGTTTCCTTGAATTGATTGAGCTGTCATTCAGTGTAGATTCTCTGAAGTTTTCACTTACTTCCTCGATCGTAAATGAAAAAAGAATCTTGAATAAATATCGAGAAGGCTTTTAACAAGTCAGAGTTAATGAACCTTTCAAACTGTACTTTGATCACACTTAGAGTGGATTTGGAATCCATCTCGTGAAGTGTTTCTGCATTGAGTTGTGTTTCTAAGTTATTCATGTGTTAGATAACTGGAAACTAAAGGATCAAAAACCCATCACCAAAGAGTTTGTGCAAAAGCTTTTGATACAATGGATACACACAGAGAAAGTCTGTCTTTCGAGAAGTTGAGTGGTTGATTTAAGTGCATTCAATTTGTTCAAGGAGTTTTCTTTGAAAATCTTTGCTTGCATCTGCAGTTTCTGTATCTCTGGTTCCTCTAAAACTGAACCCGAAGATGAAGTAACCTTTGTTCCCATTTTAACGTGAATTATGAAGTGTGAAAGTTGTTGGATCTTAAGTGGATGTGATGTGATTGAAGTTGTGGTCTTGTATGCAATTCACGTTCACGGGATTTTACACGTCTATGATTAAAACCGATAAGTGAATTAACGGGATTTTACAAAATCAATAGACAAACCGTGAATGAATAATCGATTGATGTTAATGTGTGTTTGTTGAATGATTAGTCCTTTTAAGTCCTTTGTTTGTTGTTTGATTTGATGTTTTGTTATGTTTAGACAATGATTAATAGATTCCCAAATTCGGTCAAATACCACCTGATGCGCGGATCGACAAAACGCAGTGTCTTTAGACAAAACGCAGTGTCTTTAGACAAAACGCAGTCAATTCTTGAGACAAAATGCAACCAAGAAATGAAATGGACAGAGTCTCCCCTAGGCAAAACGCAATAAGGGTCTTCAATTAGGCAAAACGCAGTCTTCAATAATCAAAACGCAATGACCAAAACGCAGTGACCAAAACGCAGTCTTCAATAATCAAAACGCAATGACCAAAACGCAGTGACCAAAACGCAGTCTTCAATAATCAAAACGCAATGACCAAAACGCAGTCTTCAATAATCAAAACGCAATGACCAAAACGCAATGACCAAAACGCAGTCTTCAATAATCAAAACGCAATGACCAAAACGCAGTCTTCAATAATCAAAACGCAATCAAGAACACCCCTTCAGTGAGTCAAAACGCAGCCAAGAAAAAATCATCAACCATTCTTGAAAGCCACGAAATGATGTTAAAACCACTTAGTAATGATGCAAGGGATAGTTCTAAGCCCGAAAGTACAAATCTTTAACACATCTAACCACAAACAAAGATCAATCTTTGATTTTTTCTTGCTTTATTTTCGAAAAAAATAATAAACCACGAATTTTGATTCTTTTTAACCACAAATGAATCACGAATCCACCCTTAAAGCTCTGGTACCAATTGTAGGATCCCTTTAACACATACACTTCATATCATACACGGATCTAGATCAAGAAAAGAGAAAGAGAGATGATTTCTAGAGAGAGAAACAAGAGAGAGGTTAGAGAGAAAAGAAAAGATATTATTAGAAAAGAGAGAGTTAGATATTTTTCCAAGTGGTAAAGATATATATATATATATATATAATATATATATATATATATAATAATATATAATATATATATATATATAATATATATCCCACCACTCCGTCCATGTTTAAGTAAACGTGTGGGATATTTGACTAGGACTCAGGCTCGGGTTTTGCTTGGGATTAAACCCGAAACATATACAATATTAGATTAACTATCGAGCCCGATTCCCGATACTTTCCTATTACAACGTTAACTAATTGATTGACCGAGACTTAAATACATAATGAACGAACTTCATGTTTGACTCAATATTTTTGAGGCTGACGGTACCTCATTTGATGCTTTAGCCATAAGACATTTTTCATCATTTGTCTTCTTCTCTTCATCTATCTTCCTTTCGCTAACTAACTAATCCAACAACCCCAACAAAATCTCTTTGAGTATAGATTCTCGACGCTTTTGAACATTCACCAATGAGATGATTTGGATCATTGCATTTACAACATTTCCTTTCGCTTTTGCCATTTTTGTCATCCTTATATTTTTAGAATAGCTTTCTTTCATCGTGTGGTTGTCGTACAAACCTATCTCGTCTTTTGAAAAAATTCTTGAATTTTCTTACGGTCATGGCGTATTCTTTGTCTTCACTATCAGAACTTGATCTATTTTCATCACTAGATTCCTTTCTAGCCTTCAACGCAATAGATCGAATTATTTCCTCTTTTGCTTTTGACCGAACCTCAGAATCTTCTTTATTATTTCTTCTGAACTTTCAAATTTCCAATGAGTTCATCACGTGGTAGAGTTTTATAATTCTTTGCTACTTCATACCGTAACTTTTGCACGCCATTTAGGATGAAGAGCCCTAAGAAATTTCCTAACACAATTCTTGCTAGAAAAACTTTCATCAAGTGCTTTTAAGCTAGTAATAATATTGTTAAATTTAGCAAAAGCATTATCTATTGATTCCTCTCCAGAATCGTAAATTTGTTCATATTGTTAAACAAGAAATATCTATTTTATTATCTTTTACTTGATTATTACCTTGGTGAGTTATTAGTAAAGAATTCCATATATCTTTTGAGGTTTCACATATAAACATTCTTTCGTAGTTCTTTACGTGGCAAAGCCAAACAAAGTACCTTGTGCGTAACTCCAAATAATAATTTATTATTATTATTATTTGAAAACTAACCTCCCTTAAGTCTTCTACACCTTGTCCGAACAATCGAAGAACTCAAGAAACCCTTTACTGTTGATACCCTGATGCTTTTTGACGTCAAAAAACCTCAACACCAAGAACTTTTATTGTCAAGAACCTGGTAGCCTAAACAGAATAGAACCCTTCTGTTCCTTCTAGAAAAACCGAACAACAAAGACCTCTTCTTGATCAATCCTAGTTAACCAGAGAACCCGCGAACCTAAGATCTTGATATCACTTGTAAGATTTGACACCCTACAACATGGTTACTGTGAAAAACTAGAAGGGGGGTTGAATAGTTTACCGCTTTTTGAGTTAAGGTTTATGTTTGTTTGTAAAATTTAGATTCGACTTTTTGTGAATTCAATGCTTGCACAATATGAACAATATAAGTATATGAAGTGATAAAGTAAGACAAGAGATAAAAGTAAGAACAATCAAACCACAACGCGAGGATTTATAGTGGTTCGGTAACGAAGCACCTCTTCGCCCTACTCCACTCCCCGAGCACCTAACTCGAGAGTTTTCTTCACTATGTCAACAAACTCCCTTATGGCGGAGAAAACCGTACACAACGTTGCTTACACCGATTTACGACACAAAGCTAAATGTCGAATTCTAATCTTAGCTAGAACCAATCTATCATAACACAACTTTATGACTTGTTGTTCACGACTTCCACAATTCATGACTTCTTCACAACTTCAAGAATTCTTCACACTTTGTGACTTCACTTCACCACACTTACGTAGACCAATTATCTAACATACTTGGTAGATCCACCCGCTCTAACTATCACTTTCAAAGATCGCCAAGGATCTAGCTACTACACACAAATACCAAGATAGATAATTGATTTACAATATGGTGATATGGAATGCAAACAAGATGGCAATATACACTTGAGGTGTAATATTCTTTACTTGGTGATGAAAGTATTTCTTCTCTTGCACTTGAGGAATTGAAGTGGGATCACGTGGAAAACAACGCTTTATGATTAAATGATAATGGTTTTGTGAGATGTGTGGGTTGTTTTAGAACAGAAAAAATAAGTGCAAAAGGTGAGAAAATAGTGGGGAAAAGTCCAAGTATTTATAGGACAAACTGGAGGAGCGTCAGTCTATGGGCGATCCCCTTAAATAGGTGGGCGGTCCCCTTAAAATTAAGGGGGACGCCCGTGTATTTAAAGGGGCCGCCCTAGACTAGAGGCTCCCCAGTTTGTCTTTCGTGTAGGGGGAATTTTTTAGAACTTTTCTAGCCATTTTAGGTTCGAAAATTTGAATTTCAAAATGTTTATTTTGAATAAAACATTTCTTTTAATTGTAGAAAATGTTTTGTAATATTTATAAAAATGTTTACAACATTTTATAAAAGTGAGGTTGAATAAAAAATTTCTTTGATCATAAAATGCATTAAGCGTTTTTATATTTTGTGATTATCAAAACGTAAGGATGTCAATAAATATTAATAATGTTTTTAGGCATTATTTATATCAAACAGAAAGGTATAGTTTGCATGAGAAGTTCTTAAGATGATATCCGAAAATGACTTGATAAGTTTTCGTCTTTTTGGGGGGGGGGGGGGGGGGGGGGGGGGGGGGGGGGGAGGGTAGTGTTGGATCAATCCTCATGTTGGTTGAGTTGATCTTGACTCTGTCAACAGTGGGAACTAATGCTTCATACACGACTATAATATATATATATATAAATATATATATAATATATAATATATATATATATATATAAATATATATATATATAATAAATATAACTTCATGAATTTTTAATAAACTCATACGTAACGTCAAAAGCATAGCAGTATATATATATATATACTATATATAATTATATTAGTATATAATATAATATATATTACTGTTTAATAGATGGATTATCCTTGTTGTTGTAATTGTTTTAGATAAAGTTTATGTTTATGTTTCATGCAATTACGTTTGTTTTAGCACACAAATTGAGAAAAATCAACTATGGTCAAAGTCAACTAAAAAAGTCAACAAACTAGTCAAAGTCAACCTAAATCAAACAGTCAATCAGTGGTCAAAGGTCAAACAAGTCAATTCTGTTCAAAGATGAAAACATGACATATTTCGCAGGATAGACTAGATATAACATATTTCACAGAACAGGCAAAAATTTGACATAATTCCTTTTCATGAAAATGACATATTTCGCAGAAATAAAGCCCTGTCATATTTCGCAGAATGGACTAGTTACATGTTTCATAGACTTAAACATAAACATATTACACAGAATGGAATCCTAACATATTTTACAGTCTGAACAAACATATTTCTAAGAATGAACACCTAACATATTTCGCAAGATTCTTAATTTTCAAACACAAATTTTTATCAACTTTGATTATTCAATCCTTATTCATAAACAACAAAGATCATTCAATAATCATAGTAGAAACAATCTTTTTCAACAAACAACAACATTTGAGTCCTAAGTGATTAATTCGAGCAAGCAACAAGAATTTCCACTTTACTTTTAAGCACCAAAGTAACTAGGGGGTTTCACAAGCATTCGTAGGGGACAAAGCATTATGCGTACACCACTTAACCACAATAATAATCATTCTACAACACGGCATTCATATTTCGCAGAAAAGAACATAATAAATCAAACCAAGGGTTACCTAAGAGATTAAAACACATTATAAAGGGACAAGGATACTAGTAACTTGCTTGTAAGTGAAAACCCACAAACATTCGATCACACATACATGTTTTGCAAGATTCTTGTACACAAAAATCACTATATCTCACACACTAGTTAGAATCTTTAAAAACTGTTACAAACGGGTGATTATGATACCCTAACTATCAAAACCCCTAACCTTAATTAGACTAACACCCACTTTTAATTTTCATGAACCCTAAATCAATTTTAAGATCATTCGACTAAATAAGAGTGATTCAATCGAATCCTAGTTAAGAGAGATATGTTTAAGAGTTAATAATCATGTATTACCTGTACCTTTAACTTGAAAATGACTTTTGATCTTCGAGTTTGAATTATGCGAAATGTGTAAAGAGAATGAAAGAGTTTAAAGTTGAGTGTTTGTGAGAAATGTGTTATGCACATTTTGTCCTAGTGGTTTAGCAGACTTGGGGTTTCCCCAATTGGAAAAAATAGTCCCTTTTGTTTACTTTTCATTCATTTCACTATTAAACTTATTACTAAGCTTATGCAGTTTTAGAGAAATGGCAACCTCAGTCCCTGTAGTTGCTAACATAAGGTATAAGTCCTTACTTTTGAATTTTAATCCCTAAAGGTTGAAACAAATAACATCTAAAGCTCATTTGAGTTAAAATTACATTAACTCCCCTTTAAACTATGATTCGTTATTGTCAAGACCTTTTTCTGATTAACCCTTGATTTATTTGAAACCTCA